>JAHKKF010525290.1:59850-93378 GCA_019740295.1 Labeo calbasu | reverse complement strand
CAGGAACACATCTAACTCAGCAAAATCAGGACGTGCCTACACAATAATCCCATTCAAATCTATGTGATAAATGAGTTAGGTCAACAGTAATCTAAAAGTATTAAAAAAGTAGTCAGAATACATTACGTAATATACATAATCTAGAATATGTTACTAATTTGTAATTTGTAATCAGTAATGGACTACGATTTGTAAATAATCTTTCCAGCACTGTTGTCGTAGTTGTTTGTAATTACACGAGTGTGAGTCCGATTTTCATTTCTTGGTTTAACTGTTCTTTGAACAAGTGAGAATAGACTAGCTTAGTATACCTCAGTTTCTTGCGATATAAATTAGGACAGTTCCCATTTGTGTGGCCGTCACAGCAGATGTTGCAGTCGTTCTTCAGAGGAGAGTGTATCAGTGATGTCATCTCAAAGATCGATGGCTGAAAATGTGCAGCAGATTCTGTTACTCACAGGGAGGTTTGTTCTCGTAGTCCTACTAAATGAACTGTATCCTGTTGTAGTTTAAAAAATGCTTTGAGTTGGACACCTGGACAAAGAAACATTCCCAAGAACAAGATTAATCTAAAGGTCGGAAAGCTGGTGTCGCTGACTTTTACTTTGTGCCTTGGAATTGAGCCCTTTATAGAAGGTCGACTCTGATGTGTGCGAAACGAGTGTCTTTTGTGTCCCTCATTAGCATATGTGTAAATAATAACTTTAACAATGAGTGGCTGGCCAGCCATTTCAATTTTAAGAAAGGAAATAATCATAAAAAGTACCCATCAGTTAATATAAATTGATAAACAGACATCAAATTAATTTAAAATGTATTAAAACTGATTTTAGTGACAAATATAAGAACTGTGTAAGAACAGGTTCTCAACCCTGCTACCATCACAACTATCCATTATTAATTAAATAATTTAAAAAAAACTGTCATAATTATCATCCTTTTAAAAAATGAACTTGCAAAGAACAAGTAAATGTCTCACTTTTATTCACTTTATCAAGTATGTTGTGAAACAAGGAACACCTTAACCTGTCAACCCTGTTACTATGAACTGATTTTTTTAAAAACTGGATAGATCTTAGAAATATTAGAATATTAATATTTCTCTCTTTTTGATCTTGAGCACAGACTGGTAATCGCTAAATGAACTGTTAAACTGTCAACCCTGTTACTTTTTGAATGTATAGTTATAATCCATTTCAATATTTATTAAACACATTTCTTAAGATGTTTTTGTTGTTGTTGTTTAAAAATCATATTTTTGAAATGGCCTTTCACTGGCTCTTTTCTGCTTGTTTGTGCAATAATGTCCATTAGTATGCAAAACTCACCTCATTTACCCTATTTACTGAACATGTAATGTTTTTTTTTTCCAAACACTCATATAACTGAATCACTGAAGGAGACAACTTAAGCCTGTGGATTTCAACATAGTTTTTTTAACCAACATTCCAAATGATTCAATGAGTTTCTGTTTTGCTTAGTTTAAATCTCCAAATTGGAATTCAAATCTCACTGCAGTGTTTGAAACAACATCTTAGAAGAAACACCTTGAATCTGGTCTATGTCTGCATGATTTATACACTCTGTCCTAAAATAATAAGTATTGAATATGACATTTTAATGTGGAAAAACTCCCCAGTTTACACAGCACTCCACACTAGTGTATATATAATGCATTGGAAATAGCTCATGTTCAGTCTTTTGTTCAGTCAGTTTTCTTTTTGCAGTAGCACCTCAAGCATTCAGGGCCATCTGCGCCTCGTCTCTGCAGTCTGAGTGACTGACTACATTCTGATATTTTTCAGACAGCCTCAGACACATTTTCAAACACACTCATCCTTTCAGCCGGACTACAGCGGGGGCTGTTATGTGCTGAAGTGTCTGGGTGCCTGTGATTGTACTGAAAAGCGGTCCAAAAGTTCAGAACCTCACATTTGTACATTTAAAGTAATGTTGACCAAAGCCAATTCCCATGAACTTTGTAAAACCAAGGCTATAGTGCTTTCTTGCGCCGTTCAGACCGCAAACACAAATTCTTAAGGAGTTTTAAGGAGATCCTATTCATCAACCCAGAGAAAAATGTTAAACTTTTATAGCTCAGGGGACTTCATGGAGTTCTTATGTTTCATTAAAGTATCAACTTTGTCATAATTGTTTTGAGAGCAAGCCGATCAGTGAATTCCCATGGTATTTCTAGTTGTCAATAATAATAATAATAAAAATAATAATGCATTAAATATAAAAATTACCATATCTTTTTCAAAATGAATATCCACAGCTTTTAAATAACTTAACATTTCAATTTGAGTGATGGAAATAATGGCGTATAAATAAACAAACTAATTACTGTTTCCCCTGTTACAACGCCGTTATCGTTACTGACAATAAATTGTCACGTTACTATAATTGAGCTCACTGAAGCAGTCATCCAAGTTCGCTCTCCCCCAGCCACAGGAATTGCAGAGCTGCGCGTCGCATCGTGTTGCCTTGCGTTCTTCTTCTGAGTTAAATTCTGGCTTATTCCTCTCAGCGCATCTTCTTCCAGAAACGAAAAGTAGCCGTGATGAACTTGATGAATATTCACGTTCGTTTACGGAGGTGATGTGGGCGTTTACCTACATGTCTGCGCGTCTCACGTGGATGTTTACAGTTTGAGTCATTCGTGGGCCTGATTACTTTAGAAATAAAAATTTAGATGGGACAAAACTGGAGCTTGCGTTGGTATCATAACGATTTCTTTATTAGAGAATAATTGTTTTTGACGTGACTTCATTTAAAAGTAGACATTTTTCAAGCTTTCAAACTTTCTATACATATATTTCTCATGTCTATAGAGCAGGTATTTGCTGAGATTCAGGTCGTTTTATTTACGGTATGAGACGGCATCTTGTTTATTTTCTTTACCAAAGCACATTGTTTTGTTGTAATTATGACCATACACAAATAAAAGTAGACTTTGTAGTTTTAAACGATATAACTTGATATCTAGCCTCTGGAAGGTGTCTCTCACATTGTCCCACAGCAACATTAAAAGAGTACAGATTAGTGTACAATGTTTTATTTAATGTATTTATTATTTTTATGTACCTTATTATTTTTTTAAAAAGTAACAACAGTTACGTTATTATGATGTAACTCAGTTACTACTTGTGAGAAGTAACCAGTAACTATAAATAATTGCTTTTTTAAAGTAACATACCCAACACTGTTCAATTTTAAATTCTCGCCAATATTTCCCATGACTCTATGTGGATTCTATGTGGAAACCCTACAAATCAATTCATTTCAAAATATAATTTGTCAAATGACACACTGTAGTGGTTTTTCAGTTGAGCTCTCTCCCAAAATTTCACTTTTGGCCAACTTATAAAACACTGAAAATGAGACTGTCCTCTGATGTGACAGTAACTCAGTGCTTGTGTGATGGGTTTCCTGCAGCAATAAGTATCAATGGTATCAGGAGAGCTGAACAAATATTACATTTCAGACATGGACAAACAGTTTGGGCAAATAACCTGACTGCATGGTGAATGCAACATCGTATAGGTCAGAAATTCATACAGCAACGAATTATAGGTCAGAAAAGCAGTGCAGCACATATTTTGTCTGTTTTTCTCACATCCATTAATTTACACATTTGAACCTTGAAAGTCTTTTGGAGGCATTTATTTCGTACCAGAGGAGATGTCTTTTATTTCTAAAGCACATTCTGTGAACCTCAAGGACAAGAGTATTAAAACTCCATCCAGAGTGCTTCAAGCATATTCAAGCATAGAGTTTGCTTTTTTTTTTATTTACTAGGCATTTGACTTTTCTGAGACAGATCTTATAGACAATAACACAAAAATTAAAAATAAAATCTTATTTTAGCATGATTATAGCTAGAGTGCTGTCTGCTCATTCCATATTCTCCTCTACGATTTGAGGGCATTGTGTGTGTATGCCAGGCTGTTGCTATAAGGTTTCTAAGGTTTTATACATGTTTTTTTTTTTTTTAATACGCCAGTTTCCAGTGTGTTCTGAGTGGTTGCTAGGTAGTTACTGTCCTAAATCAAAAGAGCCTATCCCAACTCTTTATGGTGTTGTGGAGCCATCCTTTAAAGTCAGTCGATTAGGTTTTCCGTTCAACGGTTTGTTGTAATCCCAAGCTCTTCATATAAATAATACTAATAGTGATGCTTTACTTAGCAAACACCGCTAATTATTTTTCCATGTGTGTGGTTTTCAGAACTTTACTGCATTCTGTTTTATATTTAAGGCATCTGCAAGCCAGCATGGATGTGGTAACTCAGTTTTCCACTTGCATTTTCAGTTACACTGGGCTGGGTGAGGAGCAGTCTTTAATACAGTACAATGTGGGTTGTAATTGATTGGATGAAATAGGTTTGTTAGGATATCAGATTGTCATGGACCATTATCAGCATGTTACTAAAAAATCACGCATTCCAACATGTCTCCGTAAATGTCAGCAAACCATTTGCCCAGGGTCTTTCTTTTCTAGTGTAGTTAAATGAGAATTTGAATAAGGCATATAGGCACTAATTTCTGTCAGTGTGAGCGATTTAAGAGAAGCAGATAGATTCCGGGGTGAAATTATCTCCCCGTATATCTTGCTAATGAATACCCATAGCTTGTGAACTCAAAACCATACAGCACAAGTGTCATAAAGGCCTTTTTATTCCAGGTTGTCCTTGCATTTTTAGTGTCCCCTCGAGGGTTTTCAGATATGAAGCAGGGTGTGAAAGCCAGACGCTGGCAGTGCAGTTGATGCTTCGTCAATAGGCGACTATAAAGGAAGAATTCATGACCTTGATGTGGCCCATTGTGCTTAATTAAGTGTAAAGGTTGATTTACATGTGTGAGTCAGTGTGGAGGTTGTTGGTCTCACTTGTGCCACTTAACAGCTCTGAAAAACACAAAGACCTCAGAAATATGTATAGTGGCTTCTTACCTAATAGCTGGACTGGACAGTCATTAAAGTGCTTCAATAGCTATCATATTTTTTGTGTCATTGTAAAGGCATGCATTGTAAGGAATTGCCTGTTAGAAGTTGTTTTTTTTTTTTTTTTTTTTTTACATCAAAAGTCTTTTGTAAAAGTCAGTATGCTGTACATCACGCAAAAGCAAATGCTTTATTTAAAAAAAAAAAAAAAAAAACGCTGTCTGCAGTCATCCGTGACTGATTTTTCCCAGCAAGTAAAAGTCAGCAAAAACATTTAAGAGTTAAAGTGAATAATATTTGACCGGTCATGTCATCTCAACATCCTGGTCTCCGTTAGGTGACCCGATCCATGTAAAATAAAATGGCTTTTATGCTACTGATATAAGTGCAATCTCATGTGAGCACTATTCATTTATAAAAATTCATATATAATATATAAAATTCTGTATAATTAAAAAAAAAAATAAAGAAAAAAACTTGACATTGAAGTCATTTGCTTGGAGGCTATTTAAAAAAAAAAAAAATTAAAGTTTAAAACGTACAAAGATCCATTTTTAATACGATTTTTAAAGCAAAGTTTAATATCAACTTCTTTTTAATAATTAAACTTTAAAAACATGCTGATTTTTTTTGTTTTTGTTGCTTAATAAATTAATGGAAAGGACAAAAATAGCTTCATGTCACTGATCCATATACTTACAGTTGTTTGTAGATTTAAAAAAAAAATTTCGGCCTAATATATGCAGAGTTACGTAGAAAAAAGGAGGCTGGGCCACATGCAAATGACGACAAGCTTGAAGCCAGTTTTACAAAGACTTGCCTTAACAATGCATGAACCAGCAGGATATGTTTTATAGTCCTACCCGAAGCTAAATGACATAGTGTTTTTTTTTTTTTTTTTTTTTTTCACCAGCATGTACCTATATCAAAGATCCTCCTGATAGCCCGCCTGCTGTTGCCATGGAAGAGAAGGATGCAGATGAATTGGGGCAAATGGTGGTGTTGAATACCAATGAGCCCAGGAGCCGATAGCTCACAAACATGTTTAACGCCCCTTTGCTAAAGTACTGACACTGCCGGTTCTTTTTTGCATTGTGTTTCTAATGGCCCAGTGATGCATCAGGACAACAGAAGTGGCCAGTCAGAGTGGCCGCGTTATGAAACAATGTTCGCAATTGAAGCATCAATATCTGGATTAATACCAGGCTTAAGCTTCCACTGTAGACATTTGCCTAGTTAATAAAGTTATAATGCTGAGATTTGGCCACAGAATACCAAAGATGTTTACTCGGACCCACGCCGAGGGTTGCATCCTTATCGTAGCTTACTGAGACTCAGTTTTTTTTTTTCCACACAAATCTCATTCAGCCTGAGAGCATCTCCCCTGTTGAGGATATTTGCATTGCCCTGTTGTTCTCCCTCTGGTGAGACCTGACTTCTAAAGACAACATGCCCTTATAAAGGATATTGCGGGATTATGGAAACCGCTCTGTGGGAGGAAGAGTCGTCTTCTCATTGGCGTCTTTGCCTTTCGTAGATTTCTCTAGTATTTGGCTAGCGGGGAGCAAGAAAGCGACAAAAAATTGCAGGTATCAAGCTGCGTCTCCAGTGGCCGCAAGCTGATTCGGGGTATTATGGGTCCCTTTTCTCCTTTAAAACTCCCCCGGTAAGCGTCGTCGTCGTCGTCGTCAACCGCGAGCGCGTAATAATGCTGGCCGGCTTTGAAACGGCGAGCTCATTTACAAACAGCTGTAGCCATTGACAGGACAAAGCACAGTTCAAACTACATTAACAGGGCTTGGCAAGCATGATGAGGTCCGGAATCCTTTCGGTTCTCGGCGGGACGGCATGCCGTGTCAAGCTTGAATAACCATATTAAAACTCTTTGCTGTCGGCCCCAGTGGCTGTTCCCGGAAGACTCCGAAAGCAGTTTAGATCTCACCTCAACCTTATTGCAAATACCAAAACCGCTGCATTCTATTATCGTACACGGAAAGCATAGCGCATAAGGGACTCTTCCGTGGGCTGTTTTCTTGAGTCTGGTAATATTTCTTTATTAGGTGACACGGTGACATGACTCATCTGTTTGTCATCTGGCTCCTCGGCGGTCGGTACGAGGGAGCTTACAGCAGGCCGATGATGGTGATCTTTATCACTCGCGCTCTGTTCATTACCCCTCTGCAGTGACACTCATATCCTGGCAGATGGTCACTTTCCGATTGATTTGCCACGTTGGGGAGATTAAAATATTATGGCTCCGAAGAGACCGGCCGCTGTCCTCGTCAAATTAGCATTTTTGCCTGGCTGTTGCGCACGGAATGGGTCAATGTCACCCCAAAGGTGATGACGGAATTAGAGTAGGATCATGGGAATTGGGCGGCAGAGATGCAGGAACTCCTGACTTACCGTCACAGCGAAAGCTGATCCTGACGTTTCCGCTAAGGGCTCTAGGACTATTAGCTGTGCTTACAGTGGGTGTAGCTAGCATATAAACACTTATATGATTAGACTTTCTACGCCCACCTACTCCATTTTTAAAAGTTTTGTCTTCGCTTGGATGCAGAGCATGAAAAAAAGGACACATTTACAACCAAGCTTCTATAATCTTGTTGCATTTGCAGTGGACTGAACAAACAAACCATGAGACAATCAGTCATTTAAGCAGTGATTTTACTAAGGATAGCATCTGACTAATGTCTGTTTACCAGTGTTCAACAAATCAGTTAACACTATCAGGCATACACTATGTGCTGTAATTAATATTCATGAGCATAGCTGATTATATAATGCGTTGCCCTTACTCGTCTAATCATTTCTGTGCTACCGGTGCTATACCAGTGGAGTTGCACGTTATTTTGATGGTACCCTTCAGAAATTCGGTTGACCATAGGTAACTTTGAAACTACATGTCAACTAACTCTCATTAGAGCATAAGTAGAGTATTAGTAGACTAGGTTAACCTTC
This sequence comes from Labeo calbasu, assembly GCA_019740295.1. Classification (NCBI taxonomy): domain Eukaryota; kingdom Metazoa; phylum Chordata; class Actinopteri; order Cypriniformes; family Cyprinidae; genus Labeo; species Labeo calbasu. The sequence continues at coordinate 85,472 of JAHKKF010525290.1, read as the reverse complement.
GGGGATCAAACTTTATTTTAAGGTCCAGTTCTCACTTTTAACAAACCATTAACAACGGCTTTTGCCGCAATAAACTCCTTTTTTTTGCTGCTTATTAATAGTTAGTAAGGTAGTTGTTAAGTTCAGGTATTGAGTGGGATTAGGAATGTAGAATATGGTCGTGCAAAATAGGTGCTTTATAAGTACTAATAAACAGCCAATATGTTACTAATAGGCATGTTAACAAGTAACCACCCGCGGAAAAAAAAAAAAACATAAAGGTAAGTGGGTGCAAACAATGTATTTTAGCTACATTTAAATAATAAAAAAAAATATGTTGAAAGTTAGTAAACTAAATTTGTTTATTTAAATGTAGCTAAAACAAATTGATTGCAACCACTTAAAAAAGTACAATTTATATATATATATATGTATATATATATATATATATATATATATATATATATATTTTTTTTTTTTATTATTATTATTGTTTTTCAGTGAGTTAATAGTGAGAATTATTCCCTATACTAAAGTGTTACCGTATCAGTATATCTATACTCACAAGCTACTTGGTATNAACAAATTGATTGCAACCACTTAAAAAAGTACAATTTATATATATATATATGTATATATATATATATATATATATATATATTTTTTTTTTTTTTTTTATTATTATTGTTTTTCAGTGAGTTAATAGTGAGAATTATTCCCTATACTAAAGTGTTACCGTATCAGTATATCTATACTCACAAGCTACTTGGTATTGATACCTTTAAAAAACTGTGATATTACATTGTTATTACAATATTTGAATTAAAAAAGGGGGAAGTTTCTGCACCACTTTTTAAGTACTTTTTATTTTGTTTTGTGTGGTGCTACCTTTTATCTGTAGAACAATAAACAGGAAGATGCAATAATATATGATACATGGTTTGTCTTTAAATGCAATAAAGTTTCTCTCTCTTTCTTTCTATCTTTCTCTCTCTCTCTCTTTCTCTCTTTCTTTCTCTCTAAAAAATGAACATTATTTTGAAAAAAATTAAATACTACTTAAGAAATAATCGCCCACCCTTACTGGTAGTTGACTTGCAAAGCTCCTACAAACAAAATAAAGTGTTACCAGCAGTGGTTATATACTGGTTTTGCTTCAAGATTTCATATTGGGATTTGGAATTTTTTAAACCAGGGGGTTATCCAATACATTACCAGAAACGTTTTTTGTACAAAACAATACTGAAATGTTCTCCATTTTGAAAGTTGCTAAACTTTTTTTTTCATTTTTTCCCTCCTAACTGTCCACAGTTATATGGTTATTTATTTTATTTGCCTATTGTTATTGCAGATAGATGAACTACAAGTAAAGAAGCACTCTAGTAAAGAATGGATATAGGAATTACACTTCAAACGACATGTTTTAAATGCAGTGTAATAAGATGCATTATCAAAACCTCTTTGCCCCGACATCCTACATAATCTTGTGTAATTAAAAACACATGTATCGGTTTTCCGCGACGAATCTCGGCGGCACAAAAGCACCTTGTATGTATAAAAACATTTACATGGTAACAGAGCTCGACGAGGTTAAATGGGAGGTGTATTTGAGCCCTGATTAAAAGGCTCTTCCACCGGTCGCACCGAGCAGATCTGTGGAGTCATGTACAGCAGTGCAACTGATAAGGTAGGGCTCTGAAAGGGCTCCATTGTGTGTCGACGTGGGGCCCGTTCGCCCGAGTTCAGAGTTGGCTACCTATCTACCTGAAAGGAATTGAAAAGCGACCCTTGTGGTGACTGACCAGAATGACTGATAAGCCTCAGGGGGAGATTATAGCGATTATGGCACTGCTGGAGAGGTTGCCATGGCGATGAAATCGAGCATTCTCTTTAATATATTATTTACTGCCTCCGTTCCTGACCCACGTCATTTAATCAGGAGAGCAGGAGACCCGTTCACTTTTAAAAGCGCCGGTTCCTGCACAGGAAGTTCGCACACCTCTGTCTGTGTTCCGCGCAGCATAATACAGACGTGAAAGAAAGGTACCAGACTGAGCATAAACTATACATGAAAACCAGCCCAACAGCCAGTTTGCACATCGCCGCGGGAAAGGCACAAGAGGCGATCCATTTCTCGAAAGTCAAAACGAACGCTTTGGATCACTCGGAATTATTCTCTTAGGCACAAGTCCTAGCGCACACTGCTATTAGACGAACCACATACACTTTATGCCCATTTTGAGATGAAGCGCTTCACATCGTAAATGAATGAATAGTTGATTGAAGTTTCGCAAAATTGGAATATTACGTTTGAATGAGCAAACTCATAATGTTGGGAGTAAAATGGCTGACCCATCGTCTGGTGGGCTCTGGTCATGTTACACAGGGCTGAACATGCAAAAGTCGAGTAGTTAGTGGACATCACTAAGGCTTCTATAGAGGAAACTTCGAGTCCATGTCATTGAGGTGCAAATGTCTTTCAGATGGACTTTGTCCTTCCTGCTGTCTGACCACGACTGCTCATTGACCCTGACCGGCTAAAACCAGAGCGGAAATTACACAAACGCTCAACATTGAGACAAAAGGGACGGTGGATCCTTGGCTTTATTGAGATAATAAAGGAAATTAAGCAAGAAACGAGGATCTGACTTCCAAATCTCTCTATGCCGCATAATATGTAAAAACCATTTTTTTCCCCCTTGAAAGAATTATAATCCGTTTACAAATGCTATTGGGTGTACTAATCTAAATTGCTTTCCTTTCTCCTGAACAAAATGCCAAATTTGGTTTCTTTGGTGTTGTCACTATGTTTTTTCCGACCCTTAGTACAATGTCTCTTTATTTTCTAAGATTAAAAATGGAGGACTTCAGTCACGAGCCTTAATATAATATTAATTTTAATAAAACTGTGTTTGTACATTTTGACAAGAAATACGAGAGGTGCTTGCCCATTCAATACTACAATGCTAGGACGTTTTGGGTGTGTTGACGTTGTCAAAGTCTGGTCACTTAGAAAAGTAATAGTAATATACGAAGTAATATACATTTATTTATGTATTTCTTTTAGTAGTTTGACACTTTTACTGAAAGCTAGTAGTTAATTTAGGATTTGTGACCCTGAACCACAAAACCAGTCTTAAGTAGTACGGGTATATTTGTAGCAATAGCCAAAAATACATTGTATGGGTCAAAATTATTAATTTTTCTTTTATGCCAAAAATCATTAGGATGTTAAGTAAAGATCATGTTCCATAAAGATATTTTGTAAATTTCCTACCATAAGTATATCATAACTTAATTTTTGATTAGTAATATGCATTGCTAAGAACTTCATTTGGACAACTTCAAAGGAGATTTTCTTCTTATTATTATTATTATCGATCAGTTTTTTGAGCAAATGGATTTTCATCATGCTGTCACTATTTGTTGAGAATGAAATGAGTGAATTTGATTTTAAAATGAAATTATTTACAGTAATTGATACAATAGCAGTGTCAGTGTTAATTGTTCTGCCCATTTAAAGATTTATTTAAACAACATTTAATAAATAATGCATTGAATTATGTTCTATTGACACTGTTTCATTTGTTAGGTTGGGTGAGCATAAACATGTAATTTAGATTTAGTTTTTTTTTTTTTTTTTTTTTTTTAACAGTGTAAGTGCAACATAAAGGGATAATTAACCAAAAATTTAAATTCTGTCAAAAAAAAAAGAAAGAAAAAAAAAAAGAAGCTAAAACAGTATATATACACAGTGCAGTTATTTTATTATTTTATTTATTTCTTTATTTTGGAATTGTAAATGAAACATTTACACATTACTGGCACATTTTACAAGAAATTACTGTTTTGTTTTGTTTTTTTATTAGATTGACACTTTTGCTGAAAGATAGTACTTAATTTAAGATTTGTGACCCTGGACCACAAAACCAGTCATAATTACTGTAAATATGTTTAATTGCTGTAAATATATATAAAAAAAACTTATTTTTTTGATAAATAATATGTGTTTATAAGAACTTTAAAGACAATTTTCTCAATGTTTTATTTTGTTTTATTTTTTTGTTTTATTTTATTTTTTTTTGCACCCTCACATTCCAGATGTTCAAATAATTGTATTGCAACCAAATATTGTCATATCCTAACACACCATACATCAATGGAAAGCTTATTCATCCATCTTGTTTTTTTTTTTTTTTTTTCAGCTTAATGTATAAATCTCAATTTCAAAAAATTGACCCTTATGACTGTGTTTTTTTTTTTTTTGGTCCAGGGTCACATTAAGTTAAGATTTAGATTGATCTGGCACATACGTTTACGTATGGGGTAGATTAAGGGATCTAAAATATAAAAAGCATTAATGTGTGCTTTATAAACAGCCAATATGCTAATAATATGCATGCTTATAAGAAACTAGATAATAGTGAGAATCAGTCCTTTAAAATCAAGTGTTATTGGAACATTGAGCACTAACATACACTTGCAGTATTCATTTTAAGCACGTAATGAAGGACAGATTTATTTACTAGATTTGAACGATCGTTGACCTTTAGACATTATCTGATGGTTTAATAGACTGTTTGTTGAGGGCGTTTGTCTTTGCACGTCAGGAGTAATGCGTCCTATATTTGGCCCACAAAAAATCATTAACGCTGTTCATTAGTTAATCAAAGCCAACACACAATAAATCGTAATCATTACAAGCTTCAAATCTGCAGTCAGAAGCTCCTTTACCGTTTAGAGTCAGACTGCAGAAATGAAAGAGCTTTTGAAGGCGTTTGGTTAACAAGCACTTTTTAAATGTTAAAATCCTGTTAAATTTAAAGGAAAAAAACTGGCAACTGTGGTTGCAAGAAATTCGCTGTAATATATATTTCATTAACTGATATAATGTTAATGTTCCAGCCTACTTGAACTCTTTCAATCTGCTTTGTAACATTTTACAGTATGGAGAGAAAAAATCCCTCTGTACAGAATGAAGTCTTTTCCCCCTTAATTAGATTTGGAAGTCTGGCCCTTTTTTCGCTCTACTGTATAGATTTGACCGTGTCCTGAAATATCCGTCCATAACAGCGTGAGTCAGCAGTGACTCCAGGCCTAATCAATTGTCCTGCTTTTGAAAAGCTGTTTATGAAGCAGGCTCCAGCAGACTACATGATGCATGAACTGCGCTGGTGGGCGTTTCGGGGCTCTGGCAACGGGAATGCGTTTTAATGTAATTCCCAGACACTGGAGAAGTATCGCGTGTTGTAAACTTGACATGCCAGGCCACAGAAACACGTCGAAGTTTCTCATTATCGTCCCTTCCACGCCCTCGACATACTCTGGGTTTCCTGGTGTTCTGGTAAAATGAAAGAATGGAGTGTGGTTGAGAAGATCAAATCCGCTGCCATGTGGCGGAACCGCAGCTCGGGAAAATGGAGAGTTTTAGCAGAGGCGATCGGATGAGGTGAAAAGGGGGCGGCTTTGGCTGTGCTATTCCTAGTTGGAGTCAGGAGGGAAAAGGGCCGAGTGAGATAATGCGGCCCGCTCTGACGGACACCGCCGCAGCCCGATTGATCCGCTCAAACGCCGTTGTGACCTCACGATCGAGTTGCTTTAGAGTACAGTGGAATGTAGGCCAGGGGAAAGGGGCCGTGAATTTAAATGTTAAGGCAAAAGGCCGAAAAGACCTGGGCAAATAAATCATGATAAAATTGAATCACATTATTCAAGTCAGTTTATTTGAATGCTTCATGAGCTCTGTTCCCTCGAACTACAGCCAATCTATGACTAGCACATTGTGAAAATTTGTACACTTTCAAAAGACTTCGTAAGGTTTGTCATTATTATTTATTTATTTTTTTTAAGGTCTATTTTTTTGGCATTTTTTGCCTTTATTGCGACAGGACAGATCAGAATTGACAGGAAGAAGTTGGAGAGGGAGCGGGGTGGGATCGAGAAAGGTCCTGGAGTCGGGAGTTGTCATTATTTTATTTTATTTTATTTTATTTTATTTTGAAAATAAAATGGAAAATAACTGTTTTCTATTTATTCTTTATGTCATTTGAAATGCAATGTATTCCTAATTTTGTGCTCAAAAATAATTGGTTACACTTTATTTGCTCAGTTCTCGCTATTAACAAACCATTATCTCTGGCTTTTGCCTCAATAAGCTTCTAATTTGCTTCTTATTAATAATTAGTAAGGTAGTTGTGAAGTTTAGGTATTGGTTAGGATTACGTAGAATAAGGTCATGCTTTAATATGTTAATAATAGGCATGCTAGTAACTAGTTAATAGTGAGAATTGTTCCCTATACTAAAGTGTTATTGAATAATTTATTATTGTGCTGCTTGAATTTTATTTTTATTATTATTATTTTAATAGAAAACTTGGTAACACTTTAGTATAGGGACCAATTCAATTCAATAGCATGCCTATTATTAACATATTTGCTGTTCATTAGTACTTACAAAGCACCTAATCCTAAGCAATACCTTAACTTAGCAACTACCTTACTAACTATTAACAAGCAGCATATTAGGAGTTTATTGAGGCAAAAGTCATAGTTAATAGTTTGTTAATAGTGAGAACTGGACCTTAAAATAAAGTGTGACCGAAAATTCAATTAAAAATCATTTATTTGTTTATTTATTTATTTATTTGCAATGTAGCAGCCTGTGCTGTCACTTCTGAACAGTGCAGTGCATCCTTGCAGAATAAATGAATGAATGGTAAATACGTAAAGTAAAGTAGCAACTAGTTTACTGGCATTTTGCAATGATTTTGAGCGCAGTTCATCCAGCCCTAGTACAGATTTAGCACTATCAGTTAGCATTTTATTGAGCTTTACCTCTCAGCGTGGTGGTGGTTTTACCGAGTCACAAACTGAATTGCATGTCGTTGAGCGGCACGCACTATAAAATGACATATCTTTGGCGGCAACACCTGTCATCAGTCAAAACTTGCTGCTGTGTTTGGTTTCTAATGGTCACAAGGAATGACTACAGATTTGAAAAAACCCAAAGATAAATCTTGGTTCAACAGCCCAAGATTTGATTTCCACTGAATGGACTTTTTAAAGTCATTTGAATCCATTTTGCTGTCAGTGTCTTTGAGAACATCTCAGCATGTCAAACTCAGGGGGAAATGCTGTGGATAAAACGCACAGTGACTGCGTTCTGACTGAATAATTACAGGAGAAGCTTCTCAGCAGACAGATTATTTTCCTCTTCATTTGAAAACATGAATGAAAAAAAATGCACAGCCAGGATGTTGCCTTTATAATTCCACTTACTTGAATAAATCAATCGTACAGACTGATTTTAGATGGATTTCTACTTAATGTGGCCACATTTATACACGTTGCTGGAGGAAATATAGATTAAACAGCAGTATTTCTCTCAGGTTATGAATCTTTTGTAATAAATTATGTATTTTTAAACAAGACACATTTTAGCACCATTTACAGTCTGATGCAGCAAGCAAATCAAAACTGATGCACCGAGAATTAAAGTTGACTTCCAGTGTATGATTTTTTGCTTTGTTGTGACTCACATGCACAAATGGGATTTGGTGTGGTTTGTTTTTTAAATACACCTTCTGGGCAGATGGATACGTGTAATTTTCAGTCATAGCACATAATTGATTATTTTTTTTCTTGTACTTATTTTCTGGTGCATCCGCACTGTGTTTTGCGTGTGAGATTAATTTCTAAATATAGGGATATATTTAAGGTCAGGGCTTGTGATTGGCTGAATGTGTTTTATTTGTGTTTGACATTAGCGTGATGAGGGAAATGCCCTTTACATGCTGCTCTGAGCTCAGTACCAGATTTCACTCTCCGAGCAGACATTTGACGCTCTTCGCATTAGCAGAACACGGCCCACGTATTGATTTTTTTTTTTTTTAACTGACTGTATCTCTCTTGTTGTCTGGCCTTTCTCACCCTTTCATATCACAGAGAGAAATCCTTTTGTCAGTAGTTTATATTTTTTTTGTAACTCTACATGGAGTGTTAACACTTGTAGCACTGTTGCATCTCCCATTCATTATTATATTATTATTATTGTGTTATTATATATCTGTTCGTCCAAATACCCATTACTGTAATGCAGGAAGCTAATATAAAGACTTCACAATTTTAATTACAGTTTATTGATTGATTGATTGATTGATATGATATTGCAGCAATGAAAATTTGCTGAAAAAGTATCTTAAAAATCCCAGTTTTCCTAAAAATAGGCATCATTGGTTATTTCTTTCTTTTGATTCTGGTCTAAAACACTGTTTGCTGTCAGTTTGACAACCTTTAAAATAACTTCTTTCTCTTGATACTCCACACTTCTTGACACTTCATTTTTTTGGTTTCTTATGGTCTAAAGTCTTTCTCTCTCTTACAGGGTTTAGCCGGGCAGCAATGCCGTTTGGTCTGGTGAGGCGGGAGCTGTCTTGCGAGGGTTACCCCATCGACTTACGCTGTCCAGGAAGTGATGTCATCATGATCGAGAGTGCCAATTACGGCCGGACAGACGACAAGATCTGCGATGCTGACCCCTTTCAGATGGAGAACATCAACTGTTATCTGCCCGACGCGTTCAAGATCATGTCTCAAAGGCAGGTTTTTCCATGCAAACGCCCTTTCCATGCTAAGATCGGTCTCATTTCACCCTCCTTTTGAAAAGCTGTCTCTTCAGAGCGTGTCTTCTCTCTCATTTGCCCATCTTTGATTACACAGCGCATGAATACGAACATCTTCAGTGGCACGCATGAAGAATATTTCCCTCCACAATCTCAACAACCAAACCAAACAGATCTCAATGCGCTCATATCCGATCGTCTTTTGAGTTTAGATAGTGTCGTACATCTGGAGGCTTGTGCTAAAAACAGGAAGTGATGTGCGAGCCGGGCTTTGATACGTATTGCCGCGGGAGTGGCGCGCAGTTCCGCTCGGCTTATTATAAGAACGTCGTGATTCGTGGGGAAATAGGTTTGAAAATGTGGCGTCTCAATTAGTCCTTTCAGCTGCAGGCAATTAGGCGTCTCAAGTGGGTGCTAATCTGCACAGGAACTCTAGGCAGGGATTTGCCTCCGCAGGTCTGCAGAAGTCCAGATGTGAAACTGCATTGTTGTGCACTTTTCATCTTGTTAGTTTTCTGGTCAAATAATGAATCACCATCGGCTTTACAATCTTTCATCGCTACAGTTGCATTAATAATAGATTACTATACTTAGTAATAGAAGCTTTCACTCAACGCTACTTCATTTCTTTGCAAAAGAAAACTTTATTTATTTATTTTTTTTGTTTTAATTATTGATTTATATAAGCTTATATTAAATTAATTAATATAAACACCTCATTCTATGCCCGTGGGTTTGTGTCGAAGTCTATTAACTAGTTTAATAATGTTGATTTATATGAGCAACCGGAGGCACTTTTTACATTTTTGTTTTCTTGGTCTTGAATATTACACAACTTATGTTGTTTCAACAACAAGATGTTGTTGAGAGCAGGGTTCAGTGAGAAACCGGTAAGAAACCAGTTTGCAACAGACAGGTAAAAATAGTGCATCGTTGCAAAAAAATGACAACAACATATTGTAGCTTATTATGGCTTAATGCAAATAATATAAAAGTTCTGTTGATAAATTTTATACTAAGTTACATTTCCATTCAAAAGTTTGGAGTCAGCAAGATTTTATTTTATTTTATTTTAATAAAAGAAATTCATACTTATTATTCAGCAAGCGTTCATTAAATTGATCCTTAAAACATTTGTTTTACAAAAGGCTTCTATTTAATTTAATTTAATGTTATTTATTTATGTATTGCTTGTTTGTTTGATCATCATTCAGTTCATTATATTTTAATGACATTATTGCAATGTAATTCAATTATATATGCGATTAAATTATGATTCAGTTCATCATAAAATTCATGCCAACAATTCTGCAACTTTTTATTTATAAATTTAATAATTTATTTACTTACTTACCAAGGCCAAATTTTACTTGCATTTGTGAGTGCTGACTGAAATGGGAATTTACTACAAAGGGAGAATAGAATAAAAAAAAAAAAAAAAAATGTTTTAGACTGGATTTGAACCTGCATCACCCGCATTAGAACCATGGCTCAACAAGTCGAAAACATGCGTGTTGTTTGCTGTGCTACAGCTTTGATGTGTTTTTTGTTTGTTTGTTTGTTTTTAATTAACATGTCTAACTTATTATTTAACTTATGAGCACAGCTGCGTTTGAAATATTATGCCAGCTTTTGCCTCAGTCCCTTAGCAACACATCTGAAACAAAACTTTCTTTGCAGAAATACTCCTGCTCCTATCGTCCTTGCTCTGCTAAGTACCCTGCTTTGGGGAACATGAGGGAATGGCTGCAGCTCTGTACAGGGGAAATTTGTTCTGTATTCACACCATTAATATCCATGACAGAGGAGTCCGCATGGCTCTCAGAAGACCAGCGTTAGCACACAGCCGTGTACGGCTCTCCCACTGTACATATGGTATTAGTGAATACTTCAAGCATTGCAGATTAAGCTTTCATAAGTCACCGTAAATACAAGCTTCTAGAAACAACAGCTACACCTGTTTAAGAATTCAGAGCATTGGGAATTTCACTGGCCTGGTAATAAAGTCTTAAATAATGCCTGCGATTCCTGATTTAATTAGATAGGTGAGGTTTGGGCTGCTTGACGCTACAAATAGAGGAGTGACGTTTAATTCAGAACAGACATAAGAAATCCTGTCATCGTTTTTCATTTGTTAGTTGGATGAACGATCATCTACATCTACTTCGGTAGATCTGTGTGCTTTTCATTTTGACTGACTTGTCCAGGTTTAATGTAGTTATCACAAACAAATCTGTTTCTTCCTAAACTGAAGATCTAGACAACGAGTGCTGTCTTTTTTTTGACATAAGTGAATTACTAACTCGTCCATCATAACATTGCATATGTTCGGAGAATAGATAGGTTTAATATACATCAGTTTGTTTCATGTTCACCTACGATATTGAAAATGAAGCAGTTCTTTCAGGCTCCATTATTATTATTTTCTGTTACTTTGATATTGTTACTGTGATAAATACAAAATGTATTGTGTATCATCTTAGAAGAACTTTAGAATATATGATGGGTTATATACTTTATATTATGTTGTTTTTTTTTTCAAGCATCGATTTATTGTTCAGATCAACAATCAAAGCCGCCTGCTGTCAACAATCTCTGAATCTGACTGATAAAACAGTGTCAGGTTTAATTTGCTCTGAGCTCCTTAACTAAAACAGAATGTGCAGATATAGAAAGATATAGATTTTCTTTCCTGTGGGGATTTTTTAATCACATTGGTGAAGTCCAGATTTCCTGACTGAAACACTTCCTCCAACTTCCCACTCTATTGTTTTTCTTTAATGAGTGAAATTTTGACCGTAAATGTTGTGATTTCTTGAAAGCGTTGCTTTGGTGAGTGTTCAGATCTTAGGAGAGAGAGATCTGTCTAATGAGGGGCGTCCTGTGAAATCGCTTGACGTGTGACTGTGGTGTGAAGAGCAAACACCAACTGTCAGCTAACAGGAACATCATGAGAATGAGAATGTAGCATACAGTAGCCCCAAACTGTATTTGGACAGTTTATACACAAATTAAAATGTATGAATGCCATTGAATAAGAACAAAATATCAATCAAAAGGCGGTTCTTCTAAAGCACAAAATGTTTTGATTTAAATTGACTGTATATATATATATATATTTTCTATATTTTTTCTCCAAAATAATAAAACTTTGTTAGCCTTATTATGCCGTTATTTTGTTATGCCTTTTTTAAGATAATTTGTGATCATAATTTATTCATATGGTACATTATGCAAATGAACAACACAATGTGACTGAATGAAATATGAATGTGAACAGTCTCCCTGCAATACAACTACAAATAACCAAACAACCAATCGCCACATTATGGCTCCAGCTTTGGCCGTGTGTTATAATTTTAGATCCATAATTCATTTATATGGGTAAACATGCTGATATTCTCATCTGTTACCACATATGAGTGCTCGTTAATAAAGAAACTCCCATATGAGGGACGTGTTTTTCAGCAAAGCTGGTGTCTATGTATAAATTCCCATCTTCAAACATGACCGGTGGGAATTCACAGCTGTGGACGGAGCAGCACTCTGTTCCACGTGCTTTGCTGCTTTTACGAAAAAGAAAAAAAAGTCTCCACTTGTTTATTAGCAAATAGAACATAAGACAAATGAATTGTCAGAGTCACATGCTGAGGTAAAGAGAAATTACTGCAGGAAGAAATGCTACCCCAAGGCCAGGTCAGAAAAACGCCAGCAGGCTAATTCACCCCCCGCGCTGCGCTAACAGTAAAACATGCTCTTTATTCCCAAACCAAAGACCTTTGTTTCCAGATTCTTTTCCTCTAAGTTAGGACAATCATCCTGCATTTTCCTCAAAAATTGTGAGATTACACAGCATACGTCTTTTGTTTCAAATCCACAATGCTATTCTGGTTTGTAGGCTTGATAAACAATGCTAGTAAAGGCTCTTTATTGGTTATATTCAGCTAAGAAAATGTATTTATTTATTTGTTTGTTTGTTTATTTTTATCTGTTGTTGTTGTTATAAAGAACACAGGAAATAAATGGTTATTTGGAGATTAAAAAAACATGAAACAAATGAAAACATGAAAAAAACAAAAACAAAAAAAACGTATATTTACACTACTGCCCAAAGTTTGGAATGTTTACGTTGTTTTTGTGTTTTTTTAAAGAAGTCTCTGATGCTCAGATCAAAAATACATTAAAACCACTGATGTTATATATATATATAACTTTAAAATACAGCTAAGTAACACAATAATATTTTTTTTGTTTTTCTTCATTTATTTATTTATTTTATTTTTATTTATTTTTTGAAGTACATGTACATTGATTTTCATTGAAGGCTTTAAAAACGTTTTAGTTCTAAAATAAATAAAATAAATTCATCCAGCAGACAGCACAGTCGCAGACTTCAGGAACAAAGTGACGCAGATTGATGGACGATACTGCCACTACTTTTCCAACGTCTCGCTGTACACTGTGTCTGCAAGCCATGAGATCATTTCTGCACTTTATCTTTTATTGATGTGCTTAATTTTAGTTCCTAGAACCCACATAAACCACCTTCTGCATGACTTCCTGTTAAACAGGCAGTGGAGGGATGGTTAGTTCATTCCGAGTGAAATGGCATATAGGGAAAATGAATCCATCATAGGTACAATCAGCCTGACCTCAGGGGGGATTCATACAGATGTATAACTCATGTGCTGGCAGGTATGAACACTCAGAGATGAGGCTGTTTATCTTTGTCGTTGGGTTGAAAAGGGCCACTTTGGCATCTATCCGCTCCGCTAATTCCCGCTGTCTTTTATCTGGTTCCTGCTCTGGGCCACCATCCGTCCGTCCATCAGCTGTGTGCACTCGCTCTCGGTTTGATGCTATTGTCCTCGCAGCTGACTGATAAAGGAATGAGCAGGGTTCAATGCAAGCATTTTTTTACCATGGAAAATGCAGAGATTCTAAATTATTTTACACTGCAATACATGTTTCCAGTGTATCAACTCCGAAATTCTGTTGCTACAGCTTTTATTCAATTCAGAACATTCCTCAGAAACTTGAATTTCACTCATCTGATTTATTTTATCTTCTCTCGCTCTGTCCAGGTGTAACAACAGAACGCAGTGCATCGTCATCACCGGACCAGATGTTTTTCCTGACCCCTGCCCAGGAACGTATAAGTACCTTGAAGTCCAGTATGAATGTGTTCCCTACAGTAAGTATGAGCCGTCTTTTTAAATACATATATATGTTATGAGGGTGCCTTAAAATACATTTCTTCAGGATCTAGTTTTTGTCTTTGAAAATGCAGTGTTTATAAAACATGTACAGTAGTCGCTTTTTCAGTTTTTGTCATTTTACAGCATTAAAAATGGATTTCATTTAGCTTTTTTTTTTTGTCACTCATCAACATAAAAAACAGTTATAATGTCAAAAGTAAAATAAATAGTAACAGAATCCACTAAAAAATGACACCCCTAAACCATCACTGGCGCAGCCAATTCATTTTCAAAGTCAAAGTTAAATAGATCACTTGTGAGTAGTTAAGTGGTTTCGGTTGATTGTAGTATAAATACAGCTCTATCTGCAAGGTCCAACTTCTGGTGAGTCATTATTGCAGAAAATTGCGGACTCCAGGCAGCGAAAGTGAATTGTAATTGAAAAGCACAAGGCAGGGGATGGATACAAGAAGACTTCCAAGTCATTGAATATCCCTTGGAGTACAGTTAAATCAACAATTAAGAAATGGAAAGAGTATGGCACAGCTGTAAATCTACCTAGACCGTCCTTAAAAATTGAGTGACCGTGCAAGAGTGGTGAGAGAGACCACCGAGAGACCAATGATTTACAAGCTTCACCGGCTCAGATTGGAGACTGTGCATACAACAACTGTCTCCAGTTTTATGAGACAGAGCCAAAGATAAAGCTACTGTTGTTAAATAACAAAAAATGTCATATTGGCTGCAATTTGCCAGAAGGCTTGTGGGAGATTGTTAAGCCAGGTGGACGTTGCGTTGTTACATTATAACGTCTGATGAGAGAAAAAATGACTCAGTTTGTACACTTACACTTACAGTACATGAGGGGGTGAATATCCATTTGGCCAATTTGTAAAATAATAATAATAGTAATTCTAAAATAATATATATATGCACTGTGAAAAACAAAAAAACACTATTTGTTGGGTCAACTTAAAATAATTTGTTACCCTGCTGCCTTATAATTTTAAGTTCAGTCAACTCAAATAAGTTTAGTCAACTTGAAATCTTAGGTTGTACTAAGTAACAAAAGATTTGGTTTGTTAAACTTAAAAGCTGGGTAAGTTAAAATTTGAAGTTGAATCAACTCAAATATCTAAGTTGTAACATTTTTTTGAGTTGACTGAACTTGAGATTTTGAGGCAGCCAGGTAACAAATTATTTTAAGTTGACTCAACAAATTGTTTTTTTATATGTATTATAGAAATAATATTCAATAATTGAATCATAATAAAATACTTTTATAGGCACTGTATTATCAATTTCAGACATCATCATATACTATTCTGCAGTTTATGGCAGTGATGGCATTGACGCAACATTTGCACAATGAATTGTGATTAGTCCTTCTTGCTAATTAACCACATATAGCTGCTTTTACAAACAGCGCCTTTGAAATAAGACTAGCACCAAGTGTCACAAAAACAGCAAGGCGTCTTTGATACAGCATTTCATTTATGGCAATCTAAGCTTAGAGCTGAAAACACTATTCGTTTGCTGCCTTGTAAGTACTGCTATTTCCTTGAGGAACGAAATTGTTATTCATGTTTTCTTATGATGCAATGCTTCATTCTAATGATGCACAGATTTTAGTGTTTGATTTGTATCCTGAAACCTTGTGCAGGTGTGATTGTAGCACACAGAGCAGGGTACAAACTGCTTTTTGCTGCCTTGTTTCAATGTAACGTTGTTTCATAAAACCTAAAATGTAAGTTGTTAAATGTAAACCATTTCCATGTGCTTTTCTCCCTGCGAAAGTTACTTTTTAGCAGTCCGTCATCTGTCAGGAACATTACAGCAGCACGTACGACATGAAAGCAAAGACGTGCAGTCTTTCAGAGACAGACCAGCATGATTTCTTTGGCCTTAAAAATGATTTGGCCAAGCAAAGATATGCCCACGTTATGCCAGCTAAGAAACAGACCAAAGATGTTTTTCGTTAGCGCTTGATCATTGTGTTTGCTCGTAAGAAACCGCAGCTATACGACTGTCAGAAAAGACAAATGACTGCACATGGATTTAACATGAACAAACTCCAAACAAACGCCTCACTTCTATTCTCAGATTTCCCATTACATTAAGAGTATGGATTGTTTTGCTCCATTAAACAATTAGATAGTAATATTATTCTCTGATTGAATTGTCTCGTCTTCTCAGAGAATGTTTCCAGAGACTTCACATACCAGACGGGGTCCTCTGCCGCACATTTCCCACCGCGATCCCAAAATAACAAAGGCCCGCTGGATTTTAGTGCTTAGCATTAGTGTAATCTACGTCCGTATCTATGGGTTATTGAAGTCAAAACCCCACACGAAATTTTGAAAGCTGTTGTTTTATGAAGTGTCATGTTTTTCAGCTTTTCACCAGGAATATCTGTGATTGTTCACCTTTTTCTTTCTGATACGAGCACCCTCACAGAATACGTTTTTGTGTTGTTTTTTGTTTCAATGTCTTAATGTTCTTGCATTACCTCCTCTAGGCATTTCCAGGCGGTCCGTAACAGTTTTATTTACTAATCACAGTTTGATTCCCTAGGACGCCAGAGCCCTCGTGTCACCCTCGGGCTGCTGAATGCTGTTTTTTTGACTTCAAGTTATTTTCTTATTTGGTCTTGTTTGGTTGCAACAGTGAAATGTTCATGATGTTCTTTGGCCGACGGTATCTCAGAGAACAAGATTTGTCCTGGTATTAAGTGTACTGCATACTCTGAGATCCATCCAGATTGCATTGGCTGACTAAACTAGAAATGATTTGCCCCGTGGATGGATGTCACTATAATTTCATTAGTTTTGACCTACCTCATTAGCAACCTGGAACTATAAGGATTAACTTTTTTTTTTTTCTAAATTGGTTATTTGTTTGTTTATTTTTTACCTACCATGTTTTTCTTTTTTTCTTTTTGTTCTTTGCTATAATCAATATAACAACCTAAAATTCAGTTTGTGGGTGCCAACTGATGACACACTGCATTATCTCCAGGTGAATCTGATGTGAACATGTCCAGAATCTTACAAAAATAATAATAATAAAAAAAAAATAATATATAGATATAATTTTCCTAGATATGAAGAAACTGAAACCAATTTGATGGACCATTAAGGTTTTTTTTGCATTATGATATTTTCAGGACAATTAAGCACATTTCCCCACCAAAATTATTATTACTGTAATGCATCCAGATGAGAGGGTTTTTTTTTCTTTGCAATTCTCATTATTCTCAAAGGTGCTTCTCATTAGGTTGTCATTACTGTAATACAGTATGTTTTTTATTATAGTATTTCTTTATTAAAAGACAGCACAACAATTACTAGCATAGCTATTATACAAATCTTTGCATTATAAGCAACTACACTTACGATGTCATTACTTATAATGTGAAATAAATAAGTAAAAAAAAATCATAATGGTCCTAAAAATAAATACATATTTGTTTACTACAAAATATATTTTATTATCTTCTTCTTTGTCTATTTGTTCTGGACAGGTTTCCTGAGATTTATTTAGAAAATGGTGACTTCCATGAAAAAGAAAACAGTGCTCAGTGTCTCATAGTGGCAAAAGAACAGACACCATTAGTAGATTGATCATAATAATACAAGAAGAAAATCTGAGGAATGTAGCTTTAGATTGTCGGAAATGTTCACGTTTTGGATTATTTAACATGCTGCTGAAGATGGCCTTCATGAGATAAAACTCCTGAAGACCGTCGAGATTCTGTTTATATGTCTGTCTGCATTCTGTCTTTCTGTCTGTCTGTCTATCTCTCTTTATCTGGTGTGATGAAAGGATTTGGAAGGACAGTGTATTGGCCCGTACAAAACTATGGCGATAAGATTTTTTTTTTTTTAATTGGCAGTATGATATACCAGACCAGGAAGGCAGATGACCAATGTGAACAACAAATATATGCATATTCATTTAATGAAAATATTTTTTCTAAACTATATTTTAGAACTGACACTGGAAATCTGCATAAAAATCAATCAGTTATTGTTTAGAATTACAAATATTGCACTTGTGAATTACACATAGAAAATTCAGTATTTACTCACCGTTGTGTCGTTCCAAAATGTTCCAGTTCCAAATGAATTCTGTGGAACACACACACACACAAATAAAAATTTAAAAGAGCTACTCAAAGTGAAAGGCTGTTATTTTCTGATATGACTATATAATGCGTGTGCTATATGCCAAGTCTTTTGATAGATTTGTGTGAGAAACAGACCAAAATATAAAGCTAATATTGTTTCACACAAAGTTACCATACAGCATCACTGAAACTGCGTGAATATGAGTGATATTATTCAAAGGTATGTGTTCCACAAAAGAAAGAATGACATGAGGGTGAGTAAATGGTTCACATTGGACTCCAACATCTTTTTTCATCAGGAAATCTTAAAGTCACCTTAGAAATGACAGACACATGATTTCCGACAGTAAAAAGCACCGACCTGCCAGTCTCCCGCTGCCACATTGATCTGGCCCGAAAGAAAAATAAAAATATATCCTTTTAAAAAGTACGAATATGTTTTAGAAACTTTATGTGCTGGAAATAGAAACCGCGTACGGCCGTAGCGGACCGTTCGAGTGTTCATATAAAGCCTAGAAGGGCTGACAAGAACTCTGTGCTTGGAGAGGAACTGGAGAGTTGAGGAACAGCTTTATTTTTCTGGTTTTGAGTTTCCCTCCAGCACAACTTACCATCTGTCCACCTGGAATTCAGATTTCCCTGGTCGATGTCCCCGAGTTCTTATGAAAATCTATACGCCTCTATCTAGAATTCAGGCCGTGTATTTCCCCGCAGCTTTCCCTCGACAACAGCAGATTGATTCGTCTTCAATGCCACATACGCTGTCCTTTTGTACTGTGACAGAACCCCCTTTAACCTGGCTCTCTTTCATGTGTTGAAGGTGCCTAACTGCGATCTCTTCCTTCTCTGACAGCTGTAGCTCTGTGCATAATGCCCGTAACCTCATGACATGTTAACTGCATGTGATCATGGACATGATGGTTAATTCATTTTAATCTCTTTTTCCCCCTGCACTCCTTTCATTCTCTCTTCCAACGCTTAAAATAGAAGTGGAGCAAAAAGGTAAATCACTGACACAATCAGCTCCTTGTTTTTCTTTCTTTAAAATATACATACATATATATATATATATATTTATTATTTTTTTTTTGTGGTTGTAAAACCTTCCTGTGCCCACTCTTGCTGTTCCGATAGCAGGCGGTAGCAGAAAGGGTCTTGTATTTTAGTAAAGGTCAGTGCACGAGCAGCAGTCGCAGGGAAGCTTTAAAAGAAAATGATAAAGCACAAGTTAAATGTTAGCGGTAATGCTGAGGGTACAGATGCCCCATTTCCCCCTCCTCTTCCTGTCCTCCACACTCTTTTATTGCCTGTTCGAACCCCAGCCCCACTCCACACTCCCAGCATGCCCTGGTAACAGGTTTCCTCTAGACATACACTACCTCTACTGTTTCTCGCTTTCCCTTCTTCTAGTTTTCTGTCTCTCTCGCTCTCTCTCTCTCCGTCTCTCACTTTACCCTCTATACATGTTTGATTATCATGTCTTTGTTAAGAAGAAAGGAAAATGCTTTATGCTGTAAAATGATTGCAACATTAGGCCCGTAGGAAAGACGTAGAAACTGTGGAAAAACTTGTCTCAGGACACAGACTGCCTGTATGCTGCTCTTCTCTGCGTCTTTCTCAAGCCTTATTTAGTCTGCTTTTATTTGCAGGGCAGATTTGTCGTATTCCTTCCTTTTTTCCTTTGTGTTTGGTTGTGGTTTGATTTCTCCATCACTCCCCTTCAGTATGTCCAAGCAGCAGTGAGCCGAAACTGTTTGCTTACGGACACATAAAAACTGTTTTTGCTTCCGTTTTAAGCTTCAATAACCTTCAGATGCAGATTCTTCGCACCTTTTACTGCTTGTGAATGTGGGTAGCTGTTAGACTTCTTAGTGTGTGTTTCTGTCTTCACCGACTACCCAGTTATCAGAGTGATGTAGAGTCAGACGGCACTTTGCCCTCTGCTTTCAACTAGCGTGAGCCGCGTTCGCTTACGTTTGACTGTTTTCTGCTCTGTTCTTCTCATCACTAGTTTTTGTTTGTCCCGGAACTCTGAAAGCGGTTGGAGATCCGTCGTTTCTGTACGAGGCGGAGCAACAAGCGGGGTCGTGGTGCAAAGACCCTCTCCAGGCAGGAGACAAGGTTTATTTCATGCCCTGGACCCCTTACAGAACAGATACGCTTATCGAGTACAACTCGCTCGACGACTTTCAAAACTCTCGACAGACCACGACGTACAAACTCCCCCATCGGGTCGACGGCACGGGATTTGTGGTATACGACGGGGCGGTGTTTTTCAACAAGGAGAGGACTCGTAACATTGTCAAATTTGACCTTCGGACCAGAATTAAAAGTGGGGAGGCAATTATAAACAACGCCAATTATCACGACACCTCGCCGTACAAGTGGGGCGGGAAAACAGACATCGACCTGGCGGTTGACGAAAACGGCCTTTGGGTGATCTACGCCACCGAGCAGAACAACGGCATGATGGTGATCAGTCAGCTCAACCCCTACACCCTTCGCTTCGAGGCCACCTGGGATACCACCTACGACAAGCGGTCGGCCTCCAACGCTTTTATGATCTGCGGGGTTCTGTACGTGGTCCGATCCACGTACGAAGACAACGAGAGCGAAGTCAGCAAGAGCCTCATCGACTACATGTACAACACCAAGCTGAACCGAGGCGAATACGTCGACATCCACTTCCCCAACCAGTACCAGTACATCGCCGCTGTGGAATACAACCCTCGAGACAACCAGCTGTACGTGTGGAATAACTTCTACATCCTCCGGTACAATCTGGTGTTCGGTCCACCTGATCCAGCTCACGGTAAGCCTCATCTCGAATCCGTCTAGCCCGCTCGCGCACACACGCACACGCACGCACGCGGTCCCTCTGGATATCTGTTTAAGTGGTCGCGAGATTTCAGCCACTGAGTTGGTATTCCTCTGGCACCCGAGTCTGTGTGTCAAATGCCACGGATGACTGATTTTTAATTTCAGATTTAATATGTGCTTGATGTATTCCGGAAACCTTTCTCGAGTGCAAGCAACATCTCAGAGTGAAGTGGTGGGTCTCAGCAGTAAACAACATCATAGGCGTTGTTAGCATATAATAAGAGACGCGTCCCTCGAGCTTTCAAAAGACAGAGCCATCCCTCCCCAGCGTTTAGACTCTCCAGGCTAAACACCCTCCCACCGCCCCACTGAGAAAGGTTCCGCTTCCCTCATTGGTAGAGGGATACCTGTCTGGACAGGTACGTAGGCAGCCTTGTGGCAATGGTGGATCGCCCCCGAAAGAGTAGATCTCGTTCCCTAACCGCCTCAAAACAAACAACTTAGACTTTTGCTCGAAGGCCTCTCAGTGTCTGTGCTGAGAGACAGCTCTCCGTTGAGACCGGATCAGTCCCGAAGGTCACGTCAGCGTAGCCTGTTTTTAATTTAGCTGTCAAGAGCTAGGACAGGACGGCCATCCTATGTGTCAGATCATCTTTACATTGAAAAAATAATAACCGTAATTACCATAATCCCAGCTCAGCCTAGAGGCCGAGACTCTTGCGTTACTCCGGAAAGACTTGGCTAAGTGTAGAGGTCAAACAACTTTACGTAGATTAGTGAGGCTTAAGAATTTAAAATATGAGCGTCTTTCTTCTGCGGAGACCCAGCGGTGTCTACCTTACTGATGAATCTGCTTGTGCAGACGCTGAGTACGTTAACTACACCCAGGGCCGTCGTGAAACTGTACGCGTAATGAGTGTACTTTGGATAAAATCATCCGCTAAAATAGTGAGCTACAAATTATTTGTGGCCTGCTTATAGCATTCAGAAGCCTCTCAGAGGCCACCTGTCACACTGATACCCAGCTATCATAGATGTGCTTCTGATATGAAGGCTGCAAACATTTTATCTGGCCAACTTCCAAGACGGCTTCAAATGTATCCGTCACAGAGAATGCAATCTCAGAATACAGTGGGGAATAATAATATCAATAATAATGTGGGGGGAAAAGTTCAGATTTTTTATTTTTTTTATCATCCAAGATGTATCAGTCGAAAGAAATGTTCATTCAGTTAATAAAAAACAAGGATTCATGTACTGTTAATATAAAGGAATATTCAGTATTGATTTTTTACAGGATTTTCCCATTTATTTTAAATTACGTAATGCATTGTGTTAAAAGGAAATGTCCAGAACCCCCCACTTTTTACTCTGTATATTTCATTAAAAAAAAAAAAAAAGAAAAAGGATTAAGCCATAGTCCAATTAGGACATTTAAGTATCTTTTATAAACATGCCTTAGAAAATAACAATACTGGTGTGCATCTTGAGAAAAAACAAAGGCACTGACATGCTTTAAAATTAGTCAGTGCATGTTTCTTTCATTTAAAACAGTTCAAGTCATGCATTTTAATCTGGGACAAGGCTTAAAGGAGAAGTTCACTTCCTGAACAAAAAAATTACAGATAATTTACAGATAATTTACTCACGATAAGAAATTATGTTTCTTGAGGAAAAAATTTAAAGAAAATTCTCCATATAGTGAACTTCTATGGTGCCCCCAACTTCCAAAATGCAGTTTAAATGCAACTTCAAAGGGCTCTAAATGATCCCAGCCCGAGGAAGAAGGGTCTTATCTAGCAAAACGATCTGTCATTATGAAAAAAATTGAGGGTGAATACATTATCTGAAAATTTTTGTTCTGGAAGTGAACTACTTCTTTAAGTCTTGTCTGTGAAACTAGGAGTTAGACTATTTAATAGCTGACTACTTTTCCCAGTATTTATAAGGCTTTCGCAATGTAGCTTAGCAACAAGTTTGTACCACATTAAAATCAATTGTAATTTGTGTCTTCTTTACATGAGGAATGTTATTTTGTGTTCCTCACAAATCATTCACTTGAGGTTCTAGTGAGGTTCCGTTTCCCATAAGATGCTGTTTTAAAAGTTAAATGTGCAGACCACAGACATCAATGCAGCTCACTAGCTTTTGGATCGGAGCCAATACACCTCTCCGAAGGCTGTGTGTGACATTCATAATCACATTACTTATTATATGAGACTTATTTTTGAGATCAGGACAGAATCATCTGAGTCATTCTTAGCCTTTTCTAGCAGCTTTCCTTTAGCCCGAAGCGATTACTGCCACTGAATTAAAACCATCGAGCAAATTCATCCCTGCACAAGCAAGCAATTAAGTAAGAAATATCAACTCAATATCACTTCAGATGCAAAGTATTAGGGCTCAGATCTAAAATTCATTGAACATTTCTCTGGGGTGTTACCTTGGAGGGTTCAAATCTTTCATTAAGGAAATGTTATCACATTGTTACCACAATGTATCCACTTGTGGTTCACACTCATACGATGTGGCTGATTGAATGTGCCCGTGTATGTTCTGCCTCTCTTTTAGCGGCCTGTAAAGGAAGTAATTAGCTCTACAATCAGTGCTGATGAAGGACAAAAACATGCTAATTTCACTAGCATTAGCTCCTGTGCAGTGTGCCAGTTGAATGATACCCCCCATCCCCACTTGAATCTAATCTGCCATCATTTGTATACTGATGTGTTTTCTCTATTTTAGATGTGGTGATTATCTCATCATCTCAATAATCAGCTCACTCACACAGTCGTCAGAGTTGTGCTCCGTAGAGTTGATGTTTGCTCCACTTTACTTTGATAGCTGTGAAATTACCTTGATTTTGAGACACTGGAACAACGAGCCACTAGAGTATGTAAGATATGAGCCCCTGTCTTTATAGGAAGAAATCCCGCCCCTTAAAGTCAGAGGGCAACATTAACCCCTCCTCTTCAGGGACGGAGCCATTACGAGATTAATGCCTGGCTATTTGGGCAAATCACGTGACCTGCCGTCATTTTGTTTTTATGTGCTGTATAGTGGCATGTTAGTCTTAAAGAGTTGATACCACTATAAGAGTCTAGGTTAAAATAATAATAATAAATAACAAATAAAAACAGAAATATAAAATAAAATACTCACATGTCAGATTTCTATCAGATCAGATTATATCACAATACTTATTTAAAATTAATTTAGAAATATGTGTACAGTATCTCTAGTGTATTTGATGGAACTTGAGCAGAAATAACCAATATCACATTTGTAACTGCAAATTCAATCTATTTAACCTTCAGAAAATGTTGAACGCCAATCGCGAGAGACCAGTCTCAAGTGCCGTTTTATTTTGTTTACTTTCTATTAGATTTAAAGTTTAAAACCTGAATCAGTGCTGTATAAAATGTATAATACTTACAAAAAAAAAAAAAAAAAAAACAGAATGGGTACCAGCTAGTAGCTGGTACTAGCTACTTCTTCTTCTTCTTCTTCTTCTTCTTTTCTAGTTTTTAATAGTTTTAATAGTTTTATTAATAATACTAATTATGCAAGAATATTATTAATAGTATTCTTCCAATGCTTTTTAAAGAGACACAACAGACAGTTAAGTTCATTCAAAGTTCAGTTAATACTAAACTTTTATTAATTATGCAAATAAGAATGCATTTGACATTTGAGATGCATTTTCATTACCAAGTGTGAACAGCCATGCTGTGATCAAAACACTTAAAATGCTACTTAATCGCAGGTGTAAATGGAGCCAAAATGTAATGTTTTAGTGGACTATACACCACATACCTACCA
This sequence comes from Labeo calbasu, assembly GCA_019740295.1. Classification (NCBI taxonomy): domain Eukaryota; kingdom Metazoa; phylum Chordata; class Actinopteri; order Cypriniformes; family Cyprinidae; genus Labeo; species Labeo calbasu. The sequence continues at coordinate 60,906 of JAHKKF010525290.1, read as the reverse complement.
GAACACTTGCTTGTTTGCTGGCTTGATAAATTATCCTTTCATGCCGAATGCTGGCACAACATATTAGTATGATATCTCATAAAGAGCCTAAATAGCATCATATGCGCTGTTTGTTGAAAGAGAAAGTGATTAAAACCAGCAGCATATTCATACTGGAATCATCTTTCATAATGGGGAATCATCTTGATGCGAAGGAGACAGACAGCATTTATATTTGCCATCTGAATCGGGGTGGAAAACACACATTACGCTGCTTGCCACTTAATCTCATTTTTGCTCATCATTAATGGAATTAGTTTGACACTGATTGTGATAATTGCCATGTGATATTACATTGCTGATGGTTAGCGAAATTTATGCAGAGCCTTCTCTGCTCCTGCCTGCAAAAAATACTGTTTTGTGTTCAGAAGACCACTAATGGATTTGGCTTTATTTTAGTCTCACTTCTACTGCCACTTGGAGAGATTGCTCAGTGGCCTCTATTTTTGTTAAAGACCTCCCCTGAATCAAAAATTATTACAGTTGCTAATGCTGCTGCATAATTATTAGATGCAAATTTCTACCTTTAATGTGAGTTTTACCTTCTCCCTTTACCCACACATGCTCTTTGTGACATTTTTAGCACCTCCCCCCTGCCCAATCATTTATTCTTGTGAAGTACCCACCCTCACATTTAGCCCCTCCCTAGAAAATCTAATTTAGCCCCTCCCCCAGTCAGCCCTCATTCAGGGTGTTCATTAGGCCCTCATCCTAGGGAGGCTGCAAGACATCTAGGCTAGACTCCTTCTCAGCATTAAATGGTATCATGAGACGCCATTGTTGCCAATGGGCAACAAAAAACTTTTTTGAGCAACTCTGGTAATTTTGGGCAGTGTTGCCATCAACGGGGAACCAGAAATTTCTTACCCATTCTTAATGGGAAAGTACCTCAAGAAGTTGCAGTGTGTCATCACCTTTAGATTTTTTTTAAACATACAAATGTCTAGAATGTTTCAAATGGGTGAGGGAAATGTTTAGAAGATATCATTAGCTCGATGTAAAAACAGTGGAAGTCAC
>JAHKKF010525290.1:0-59800 GCA_019740295.1 Labeo calbasu | reverse complement strand
CTAGTACGTGGGTGCTTATCGCCACAACTTCATTTGAATATTTAGGTTGAATTTGTTCTCTGTTGCGAAGGTAATTTTTCTTCTTTTTTGACATTGAACTGAAGGTTCCTTTCAGCTTAATGCGAGTCAGACACGTTTTCATTACAGCACTACAGACGTACTTATCTTAAGAGAAACTGCCTTTGTTACAACAAAGAGAAAATTAATACTTCTACCCATAAATCAGATTTCAAAGGCATTCTGTAAAATAAGAACAGACACCTAGGTGCTATGAGACAGCAGATTAAGTATCCATTTACCACCCGCATGTTCAGTTTTGAAGGACCACAATCCTTAATCCACACCACAATGAAATGTAGCTAAAGCAAAAAGGACAGAGTTTTAAAATACAGCTTTTACAAAAGTGCCATGGTACTTTTTTTTTTCTTAGCATAAATTGTTATGGTAATAGTATTGTTATGGTTTCCTGGACAAATTCCATTTTTTTTGACGTGCTGTAATACCATTCACATACCATGGTGCATGAATATGTTATGTTAGTCATTCAGTATTAGCAAATAGTACCTTCTGATTTCACCACAATGCCACGGAAAGTCTTTATAAAATAGCATCTTTAGTTCTCTTTAGACCTCTTATGCTTCGGAAACTGTGTTAACCTTGAGCCTTTTAGCTCAAAGTTATTTTTTTATTTTATTTTTTTTAATCTCTCTGTCTCTCTACATAAAGACGTTAAGGTTAAATTTCTCAAAGATTCTGTAAAGTGTTACATTTATTTTCTGTAATGCAAATCAAATAAACACATAAAGTGTCTTCTTGAATGGACACTGGTCTTCATTTTTGTCATCAGGTAAACATGAAAAAAAAAAGTAACACTGTTTACCTTCTAAATTGTGCACATTTGCACCATTCATCAGTGCACATTATCCCGCCTGAATGACTTTCCTATTTCACCTCACGTAATCCAAGAATATGGCATTTGGATAATGGTACCCAATACACAAATAGTTATTTAAGCATTATTTTAGGCTAGAGTTATAGTAAAATGGTTTGTGAATGTGGTTTCCTGTTGACTTTAACAGGCTTCTCTCATCTGTGGTTTAATTCTGGAACATTGAGCTAAAGCTTGTTTTACAGCCATCATGACAAACAGCCAGAATCTGGGAGTGAAAAGCCAATAATGGCACACCAGTCATGCCAACCGTGTCAAAACTCACACACTTGGGTGAAAACCGTAAAGATCGGGGTCTGCAGGTAAAGGCGCTGCAGCTGTTTTTTGCTCAGTTTTTATCTGAACCAGAGCTCTGGCTGGTCAGTTGACACTAATTCACAGTAGGTCACATCTAACCTGAAAAAGCAAGCCTTTTCTTTCACTCGATCGGTCTTTTGCTTCTTGCAAACATACATGGAGATGCTCTCACACCCATACTGCGCTAAAATCTCTCATACTTCTATTGGCTGCTTCATCGGTGGGTTTCTTGGCTACACGTTGTTGTTCACACAATCTGGTTAGTCGGTGAAAGCAGCGGCTGAAATTCTGGGTTTATTCATATTTGTGGTTGGAGGTATAAGGTCGGGTATCTCACATTTACCCTGTAAAGGAAGAGCCGTTACAAACTGCAAAGAATTTTAAGCTATCTGGGACGTAAACTTCTTCATGTATCTCTTACTGATGATCTTTATGTAACTTTCTAGCTAGGAAAACGTAATTATGTTTTCGAAAAAAGCGGGCTTGCAATCTTTGTGGCTGATATATGCGTCTCAGTTTATGCTGTTATATGTACCATATTTTTCTCGCCTGAGGAATTACTTTAGTTATATTTAGAGTATGAAATATAGAGACAGGAACAAAGAAATGTGAGAAAATGTGTTAAAAACGTATACAATTCAGCTGTTTAATAAGAGCTTGAGATATAATAGAGCTTGAAGGTCTTGTATCTAAGCTGAATATATATATATTTTTTTTATTTCAGAATGATTCTCTTTTATTAAGCGCTATGCAAGCTTGATAGCAGTACCCAAAACAGGACATAATTTGTGCAGCAACTAATTTTACCCATTATTCTTTTTAGCACCACCTATCTCAGAGGCATCCACAACACCCAAGCTGCTAAAACCAACAACCACTACAACAACCACTACTCAACCGAGAGGTCAGGTGACTACTGTTACCACTACAGGGACCAGAGCTGTTAATAAGACACCCAAATCACCAGCTGTACTTCCCCAAACCACCACACCTCCCTCGCTGGAGTCTTTCCCTCCACCTGAGCGCTTCTGTGAGAGCGTAGAGCTTAGGGACATACTGTGGCCGCAGACGCAGAGGGGCATGCTGGTGGAACGACCCTGCCCCAAAGGAACTCGAGGTGGGTGCATGTACCTGTTGAAGTGTAACACGCTGCAGTTTTCCACTCAGGGCTCTTTGAATTTCTATCAGTCACACACAAGCTATTTTGATATGTATTTGGCCTCTAGGCGAAGAGAAATGCGTCTATTCTCTTAGGATCGACTTCATCACCATTTGAATAAAGCGATAAAGCCATGAGAGGCCATGCATTGCTGTGATTTTTACCACATTTGGTGTTAATCTTGTTAGCAAAGGTGTTTACTATTAATAATAAATAATTTGTTAATAATATTTAGCAATAGTTTATGTAATATATGATAAGGCATGGTCAGTTTGTCCTTATTGGCTATGGTACTGCAAATCGCAAAGATCAAAAAAGAAATTTTTCTGGTCCTTTACTGGCCTAACAGATGTTGGTTACACTTTATTTTAGTGTCCTTGCTACAGTGTAATTATACATTTAAGCACAGAGTAATATTAATTAACTACTTGTACTTACTATATGGTTAGTGTTAGGATGAGAAGTCCCTCTTTAGGTGTCTTTAAATACTATGAACTTAATAATAAAATAATAAATTGTAGGTACAATGTACCTGTTATGTTTATGTTGAATTGCAAAACACCGGGTAGGGTTAGGGAAAGGTTTGGTGGTCTGGTTAGTTTAAGTGGTAGAGGTAGGGTTAACAGTGTAATTGTAGGATGGTATTTTCAAATTTAAGTACAATGTAAAAACATCTATGTACAAAATAAGTGCAAATCTAAGTGCATAGTAGTTGAGGACCCTTAATTTAAAGTTTGCTTTAGGGTTAGTTGCATGTAAGTATGCATCATTTATTATGATTACTTTAGTACATACATGCAACGTGTGTAACAGGGACACTATAAAATAAATGGTTAGTATATGGTAAAGTATTTGTACATTTGCATTGCTAAATCATTTACAGCATTGCTGCATACAATTGAAAATTGCAAAATGAGAATATTAGAAAAAATAATGAAAACAGTAATTGACAGAAATATAAAATAGATGACTTTAAAGAATACAATTGCAAGTAGACATTGATAAATGTAAATATAAGAATTAATTTGAAAGACCAATAACAAATTGTTCTAGAGACACTGGAGTCAGATCACTCAATGTACCTCATATAATGACAGAAAATCAGTAACACTTTAGAATAGGGAATAATAAATTCCTAATTTGCTGCTTATTAATAGTTCGTAAGGTAGTTGTTACGTTTAGGTATTGGGTAGGATTCGGGATGCAGAATAAGGTAATGTCGAATAAGGCATTAATATGTGCTTAATTAGTACTAATAAATGGCTAATATTCTACTAATATGCGTGCTAATAAGCAACTAGTTCAGAGACCGTAAAATAAAGTGTTACCAAAAATCCTTGTTGTATTTACTTGTATTAATGTAGCTAATATTAATAACAATGTCCTTATTTAAACAGGCACTGCCTCCTACCTATGTGTTCTTTCCACTGGGACCTGGAACCCAAAAGGCCCAGATCTGAGCAACTGTACGTCCCACTGGGTGAATCAAGTCGCTCAAAAGGTTTGTACCTCCAGAATATTTCTGTCCTCGCAGAACGAGGAGCAAAAAAATGTGGCAGTTTTTAGAGCATAACGTCATAAAAATAAAATACTCTCCGGTGCCATATTTTGGAGCTCATTCTTTCTGTTATCACTTGTTAAGATGAAGATACACAGCCTTCAAACATCCAATAGGGATCTTACAGATTGATCTGGTGCTCTTTTCAGCGTGCGCTTTTGTGCTAATGCGAGACGCCTCCTGTAAATAGAATGGATGTGCACAATGGGACACCAAACTTCCTACAGTACACCCACAAAAATGAAGCAAAGTAGCAGAAATGCTTCAGCCATTGAAACCCAGGAAGTGTTTCCAAATGCTCTTCCAAAGTGTTACCAGTTTCTAATGATAGCTGTAATTGCTCGCGGGGGCTGTTGCTGACTCAGCGTGATGATGTCATAATGGGAGTCAAGAGCCTCGTAGATACAAAATGATATTTTTCAGAGCCATGCTGTGAGGTTAATTTGTGTAATCTCTCAGATCCGGAGCGGGGAAAACGCAGCCAACCTGGCGAACGAGCTGGCCAAACATACCAAAGGAGCCATCTTTGCCGGTGACATTAGCTCTACCATGAGGCTCATGGAGCAGCTGGTGGATATTCTAGACGCTCAGTTACAGGAACTGCGACCCAGCGAGAAAGACTCCACCGGCCGCAGCTTCAATAAGGTATTAACAGGATTTCATTCTTAACATGATTTTTTAATAAGCAGCAGCATGCCTTGGACGTTTCAGTGGCACTTTGCTTAGAGGACACTTGCTTCAAAGAGACTAATAAACAGCATCAAAATCATTGTGTTACAAAGATAGTATGAATGCACAGGCTGAATCGCTCATTTCGTTTCGCCTACTTTCCATGCAAAACAATATATCTGATTAGAATTAGCATTTCCCAACGTGCGTCGAGTATGCCCAAGGTGTTTGGATGATATGCTTTGTCTGATGTGCATCCCTACATGAATTTCTAGTTGGACAAAAGTGATAATGAGGTTCAAGCTGCCACAGCAGTTTTTAAATGCATGAACGTAAATGTATGACAAAGTTGAAATTAAAGAAAGATTAAGAAACAACTTCTACGTAATGAATTTAGATGCAAATACATATGGTACATGACAAAGGGGGCCTGCGGTATCACGAAATGCAACTGTCCCAGTATTAGCGCACTGTCTTACTGCACACTCGTACTTTCACATCACCAGAATAGTACGTATTTTACTGCATTTTACAAGTATGCAAATTACAACGCAGCCACAGTACTTTCTGAAAAATAGGTCACACGGAGATGAATGAAGCCAGTTATCAGTCTACAGACATGATTAGCCGCTTTTATATAAAACTTATGCATTGCATTTTAAAATACATATGAGAGACTGCTTTATGTATTTAACTGCATCCTAACCCTTCTGGTTACAACTGGCCATTATGTAACATTTACTTCAAACATTAGGAATCTTCAGGGCATACATTCATCAAACATGAGCTTTCAAGATATATGGCTCTGTTCAGCATGTTCTAAAGCTTCTGGGACTGAATATTAGTTGTTAAAGACACAGTTCAACCAAATTTAAAATTCTGTCATCATTTACTCATGAAAGCCATAAGACTTTTGTGTACAAATACAGATATTTCTGACCTGCAAAACTCTGAAACTTCAAAATGTTAGACATTGTAGAAGTAATACATATGAATGTTATGTGATCTATGCATTTATGCAATTAAGTTGATCAATGTTTAAATGTGACTAGAAGTCAAAATTAAATTTGTTCATCATATGAAGTGAGCTTGTTTCTTTCAGAAGACTTGGGTTAGTTTGATTCATTCATTTCACTTTTACGGTGTTATGAACTTTTTGAAGCTTCAAAGATTTGATTCAAAGGGCTGTCAGTAGAGGGACACAACTATATCAGGTTTTATTAAAATATCTTCATTTGTGTTTCAAACAAAAGTCTTATGGGTTTGGAGTATTTTTCGTTTTTGGGTAAATATTGAGACAGAAACCTCTTTCTCGGCTATTGTGTTGTCTGTATGGCTTTTTGTGTGTGTTTCATTCATTAAAGTCAAAGGAGTGGGTGGATATCTGTGAAGTAAAATGGCTAGAGCACAGGCTGTACTCACTAAGAGTGAAGCCTTTCTTTCAAATGCATGTTGTAGTGAAGGGAGTGAAGGTTTGGATCCCCCAGTGCACTAGCAAGAATGTCATTTGTTTCATAGGAGCCACATGGGCTTCAGCCAATGTGATTTATATGAGTAGGAGATGTTCCGGGACCGACATTCGTAGTTTAAACGATCAACCTATTACTCTAAACCTTAATACCAAACTCTAAGTTCTAAATCAAAGATTTATTTCTTTTGACCGAGTACTCTTTAGTGAACCATGGCCCTAACCCCTATTTCTGATCATAACCCTTACCCCAGCCCCTAATTTCCAAATCCTAACTCCAACACTAACATTCATTTTAAAATACTATCCCAAAATCACTCGTACAACCCCCCCCCCAAACACACACTTTTTCCCATAGTGCATACTCACAATCCAGATATAGAAGCAAAGCTTCACTTTGTAAATTTAGTTTCTCATCCATTGGCTTGGACTCATAATTCAGAAACCTAACATCAGTCCCCATCTTTTATTCCTGACCCCAAACCTCATATAACAGGAATCCCAAAGTTAACTCTAACCCAGTGCCAAGTTTCCTACCCGAAGTCTTTACCTTATCCAACCCCAACCCCTTTTCTTAGTTCAGCTTCCAACTCTAATCCCCAACCTGCTCTACCAGAGGTAAACCACGCATTGATTTAGACTTTTTTGTGTCTGCATATTGCTTTGCATTTGTTTAATATGCATGTTACTCTCAGTTTAGAAACCTAACTTGTATCCCACATCCCCTAAATGTATCCCCTAAATATTTTTCCTGACCCTAAACTCCTTGTCCCAACATTTTGCCCTAACTAAGCTCCCAATTTCTTACCCTAAATTTATCTTAACCATTATTCTTAAAAACCCACCTTTACACCTGGTCTCCAACCCTGTCCAACCACTTCTTTTATTTCATCTTCCATCTCCAAACCCCAACCCTGACCTCAATCCTAGAGAGGTAAACCACACATTGATTTAGACAGTTTGTGTCTGCGTATTGTTTTGCATTTGTTTAATAAGCACTTTGAAGTATCCTCAAGTTTGATCCCCAGTCTCTGACATTAAATCTTTTTTTTTTCCTGACACTCAACTCCTCATCTAATCTGAATCCCAGCCTTTAGCCCTAACCTAAATCAGCTCTCAATTTCTTAACCTAAATATTAATCTTAACCATTATTCCTAAACCTCACCTTTACACCTTTAGACTGTCTGTGTCTGAATATTGTTTTGTATATTCTTCAAATGCATTAATAAAATTTGGAAACCTAACTTGTATTCCCAAATTTGATCCCCAATCCTTGACCCTAAACCTTTTCCTGACTCTAAGCTCCTTCTTATAATCAGAATCCCAGTCTTTAGCCCTAACTCAGAACCCAATTTCTTACCCTAGATAGTTATCTTAACCATTTTTCCTAAAACCCACCTTTATACCTAACTTACAACCCTGTCCAATCCCTTCTCTGATCTTGATCCTACAGAGATAAACCACACATTGATTTAAACTTTTTTGTGTCTGCATATTGTTTTGCATTTGTTTAATATGCATGTTACTCACAATTTGGAAACCTAACTTGTATGCCACATTTGATCCCCAAACTGCAACCCTAAATCTTTTTCCTGACCCCCAACATTTTGCCCTAACTAAACTCCCAATTTCTTACCCTAAATTTATCTTAACCATTATTCCTAAAAACCCATCTCCAAACCTGTCCAACCCCAACCCCTTCTCTTAGTTCATTTTCCATCTCCAAACCCTAACCCTGACCTCAATCCTAGAGAGGTAAACCACACATTGATTTAGACAGTTTGTGTGTGCATATTGTTTTGCATTTGTTTAATAAGCACTTTGAAAACCTAACTATCCTCAAGTTTGATCCCCAGTCTCTGACATTAAATATTTTTTTCTGACACTCAACTCCTCATCTAATCTGAATCCCAGCCTTTAGCCCTAACCTAAATCAGCTCCCAATTTCTTACCCTAAATAATGATCTTAACCATTATTCCTAAAAGCCACCTCTGAATATTTTGTATATTCTTCAAATGCATTAATAACATTTGGAAACCTGACTCGTATTCCCAAATTTTATCCCTAATCTTTGACCCTAAAACCTTTTCCTGACCCTAAGCTCCTTCTTAAAATCAGAATCCCAGTCTTTAGGCCTAACTCAGCACCCAATTTCTTACCCTAGATAGTTATCTTAACCATTATTCCTAAAACCCACCTTTATACCTAATTTACAACCCTGTCCTATCCCTTCTCTTAATTCAGCTCCCAATTCCTATCCTCAGCCCTGATCTCGATTCTACAGAGGTAAACCACACATTGATTTACATAGCTTGTGTCTGCATATTGTTTTGCATTTGCTTAATATGAATTAATAAAATTTGAAAACATAACTTGTATTCCCAAATTGGATCCCAAATCTCCAACCCTAAGTCTTTTTCCTGACCTAAACTCCTCATCTAAACAGAATCCTGACCTTTAGCCCTATCCCAGCTCCCAGTTTCCCCATTTTTCCTAAACCTCACCTTTACACCTAATCTCCAACCCCAACCCCTTCTCGTAGTTCGGCCTCCAACTCCAATCCCCAACCCTGATCTCAATCCTATAGAGGTAAACCACACATTGATTTAGACCGTCTGCGTGTGAATATTGTTTTGCATATGTTTCATTTGCATATTTCAGATGGTAATGAGTTACTGATTCTATTTTTACTTGAAAGAGCACCTGAGGGTTTTGAAATCACCAGACTAAATTGTTTTTCTGAAAGCAAGGCCACTCTGTACACCCCTACATTCATCCGTTACATGATTTCATCATAGCAGATCCAACTGCTATACTGTGTTTCTGAAGTGCTTGTGGATTGGAGAACCCCATTAGTACACCATCAACCTTTCTAACTGTGTTTCTTTGGTCTGTTTTTGTTCTTGTGTATGTCCTCTCTCAAATGAAAAAGCTTCAAAAGCGAGAAAGGACGTGCAGGGCGTATATGAAGGTATATCTGTGCTACGCTACTATGCTTTTCACTTGTTTCTGTACTTTCTCTTCTTCTTTTCCTGCTATTGTTTCTCAGCATGGTCCTGTGTCCTTTCATCCTCACTGTCGCCACAGCATTTCACTCCGCCTGTGTCCTCATTCCCGGAGGTTCGATATTTTAGTGGATTGGAAATTGTGTGGCTGCAATTTTTATGCCCAGTTCATACCTTTTTATGTGTTGTTTGGTGGTCTGTTTATTTCTTTTTTTCAGTTTCTTTATCGTTAAAGTCATGTGTAAATATCTGTGGACGTGTGCTTGAGTTGCAGGTTGGCGGTGCATGTTCTTATTGGCTGTAAAGGGTAGATGTCAATTTGTGGTGCTTGAAATTTATCGATTGCTACATTGGTTATGCCACAGCATTTTAAAGATTTTAGACATAGCAAAAATGAAAAATTTAAGTATGACAGGGAAGATTATGTAGAGCTCACATGAAAGGCAGGATTCCGTTTTGGAAAGGCAAATCAGTGTAAAATAAATCAGCAAATATGAAACCCTAGACTGTGAAGATGCATATATCATCTTTTAATTTTTATTGGTGCGTAGGAGCCAAAACGATTTCGAATTGAGAGTAGTTAAAAATGACCATAAATATGTAGGAAATTAGAGCTTGTATGAGTCAGAGGTGCAAATCCAATCGGATGAACAATAATTATCAAAGGAGGCGACAAGTATGAATCGATATTTTAGTCTGGTGGTGTGTGTGTGCGCGCAGTAGCTCTGTCTGTATAGAAATTTGTGAGGTAAAAAATTTCCAAAATGCTAAAAGTAGGTTTTTAAAACATAATATTCCTTTGTAGAAAACTACTGAATTTTTTGGAAATTCTCTGACAGTGTTTTTTTCCCGTACTGAAAGGAGGATCAAATGGATGCTATTTGAAAATAGTCGTCTGTATCTTCAGTTTTGACGACATAGAAGAATGGTGTCGTTATCTTGCATTTCTAAGGCGTCACGAAAGACCGGCTGTCTTTCTTTTACCTCATATGTGTCCGTTTACGTGCTTGAAGAGCCTTTGACATTCAATACTGCACTCTTGAGACAGACAGAGCATGTCGGGCTCATTTCTGCAGCCTGTTTTTATGTGTGTCACCTGATAACGACCTAAAACAAAGTGTGCATGTTTGCTTTCATTTGGGCACGGGCAGACAGCTGCTGATAAAGTCAAGGCTTTGACATTTGACCTTACTACAGTGGTTAGTGCTGACACAAGCGTCTCATTGGGCTGCAGGCTATCGTGGATACAGTCGACAACCTCCTCAGACCGGAGGCTCTGAAATCGTGGCGAGATATGAATACCACGGAGCAGACGCACGCCGCAACTATGTTACTGGACACCCTGGAGGAAGGAGCCTTTGTCCTTGCTGACAATTTAATGGAACCGGCCATCGTGAAAGTACCAGCCAGTAATATAAGTGAGTACGAGCGATGCGCAAAACTAATAGAAGTGACAACGTAAACAGCTTATTTTGCAGCTGATCAGTTTGAGTTTGCAAATATGCTTCAGCTGTGAAATTTTAATAACAGTGGCCACTAACACATGGGAGGCTGACATAAAATACTTTTAGGAAGTTGACATGTCCTGCAGTGTGGCATACTAACTCTGTCTTATACTGTTTTAAACAGCATTTTCCTAATTCTTTTATTACTGTTATGCATGCAGCTTTTATGACCTCATATTAATTGAGACTCAACATGGAATATTTCTACTTCATTCATTTGCCACACTGCAGGACCTTTTAAAAATGAAGTGAAGGCAAAAATGTGATTAAAAATAGTGAATAAAGAAAATTTTGACCACTTACAGGGGCTAATATATGCACTTTCCTGTACACAGTTTTATATTTTGTCAAAAAACCCACAAATCATTACTTACAGAGGTTATGGAGTGAATTCACTAGAAAATTGTGGCACATTTGCACATGCAGTTTCACATTATTTATCTATGTAAATTAGGCTTATTATATATTGTGCCTTATTTAGAAAACTTACTTACAGGTGAAAATTTGAGTTGATCTTGCAACAAATTTTATTCTTTGGGATAAACCCCTTGAGATGCATCATCTCGTTTTCAAGGGGGTCCTGTTACACAAGAATCAAACACATAAAACAAAAACAAACAACAACAATAACAACAATCAAAACAACACACCCCACTACAATATTAACACATAAATTATTCATAATTATATTTATATTATTTATATTCACCTAGCACATACAAATAAATATAAATGTATATCATCTAAATCAATTACAAGAAGTTTTAAAGAAAGACAGTAACATATAAAATGAAGTCAAAAATTAAACACTTTCTTAATTAAAAATAAAAAATAATGGTCCCACTTTGTATTAAGTGGCCTTAACTACTATGTACTTACATTGAAATTAATAATTTATTACAATTACTTATTGTGTACATACATGTATTTACATTGTACTTAGATTTTAAAAATACCTGCATGTAATTACACCTGTAATTAATTTATATAAATACATTTATAATTACACTGTTGACCCATCCCTTACACCTTAACCCACCCTTAAATGTACCCATACCACCAAACCTCTCCCTAACCTTACCCATATCCTACCTCAATAGCAGCAAAAGTGTTTTGCAATATAATTTGTATACATTAAGTACATTGTACTTATTTTTTTTAAGTGCATAGTAGTTAAGGCCACTTAATATAAAGTGGGACTTAAAAATGTATATATTTGAAAATGAATTGCAACCAGTGAATATGCCATTTAAGTAAATCATACATAATAACAATATCTTGACAGCACTTATTTTTCGCTATATCCAGAGGTGAACTTTAAGTGCGCTTTATGCATTTTGAGAAACTGCTAGTAAAAATAAGCCATGTCGCTGTGGTCTGCTACATCCGCTACAGCCTAGCACTTAAAACTTAAGAATAACGTTATGCAAATTGCTTTTAGCACAGATTTTTTGGGTGCGTTTTCATCGCTAACTGATTTGCATAATTCCTTTAGTGAACCGAACAACGCTAGATCGTGCATGCAAATAAACCGCAATTCATTCTCATTGAATGAATCCCCCCCCCACCCCCCCACCCTTTATTATTTTCTCTGTTTCCACTTGGTGAACTAACATTGTGAAACGTCTGATTTCTCTCCACAGTTCTGGATGTTTACGTGCTGAGCACAGATGGGCAGGTTCAAGATTTCAGGTTTCCCCAGAGCGGCAGGGGTGGTATTTCTATCCAATTGTCTTCCAATACGGTGAAACTCAACAGTCGTAATGGTACGCTCCAGCCCACGTGCAAGCTCACTCATATACGGCCATTGTACTGATTAGTATCATAAGATCCAATTGCTCCTGTCACTATGGAGATATAAAAAGATCTGAACAATGATGTGAACATACTGCTCAACATATGTTGTTTTTCAACAAACATAACTGGGTGTACTGCAGGGTCACTCGGGAAAAATTCCACATAGTGAAGTTAGAAACTTTTGTGGGGTGTGTATATGTACGTTTATTTATGGGATAATCACGTTTTGTTGTCACATTTCAAAAAGGCCAGTTTTAATTGACCTTTGTCAAACGTAATTTCATATTTTTTTCTCCATTAACCATAAGGTGCAATAAAACCCAGACGAGTTCTTGACGGTTTTTGTGAGACTGGCTGACATAATAGACCTTAATGAGAAGTAAGGTGTGCCGTTTTCTCTTTGCAGGTGTTGCCAAGTTGGTTTTTGCCCTTTATAAGAACCTGGGGCAGTTTCTAAGCACGGAGAACGCGACCATGAAGCTCGGCCACGAGGCTAACGGACGCAACCTCTCCGTGGCTGTGAATTCCGACGTCATTGCCGCCTCAATAAACAAAGAATCCAGTCGTGTATTTATATCGGAGCCTGTGATTTTCACCCTGGAGCACATCGACGTGAGTGCAAGCAATAAACAAACAAAGGGATCGTAAAAGCAGCGGGATAGCAAAGCAAGACGGCGAAGAAAAGAAAATAAAAGCAGTCTCAATTCAAACACCCTACAAGGTCACAGAGGGGTTTATTTAAGCCATCGAACATGAAATTAACAAAGTCTGAACCAATGATTATTACCAGCCTAGACCAAATTCTTAATGAAAACTAATTCGTTTGTCGACATTAGGATGTAAATGATGCAATTTCCTTTTTTTGGAGTGGAAAATTAACTCCCAGATTAGCTATACAATGCAGGATGAAATTACCAGAGGACCAATTATCATCTCGCTCTCTTTTAAAGTGTCAGGAGCGCTCCCAGAGGAGACCCGGCTTGATTTTTGCTCTCTATCAAAGTAATTGTGTGATTTCCACAGACATGCCTTCAAACCATTCTGCCCCCTGTTAGCACCTCATATAATCAATGGTCCCATGCTAGATTTCGCACTCATTTAACCTTATTAGATTCTTTAGTCGTTTATGCGAGAACACACACTGCGCATTCAAAAGAGTGTTTGATATGGCCAGCGTATCATTTGCGAAAGGATGAACGGCAACCGCTTCTCGTGCGTTATCAGAGGGACGGCTACTAAATATCAATTCATTATCGTCTGCTAACTCATGAGGAATGTTTCTGTCTCTTCCTGTCGATTACAGATGCAACATTACTACAACTCCAACTGCTCTTTCTGGAACTACTCCGAGAGAACCATGATGGGATACTGGTCCACTCAGGGCTGCAAACTCATCCACGCCAATAAAAGTCACACCACCTGCTCCTGTAGTCATCTCACCAACTTTGCGGTGCTCATGGCTCATCGAGAGCTGCTGGTAAGATGCGATCTTCATAAATATTTAAGCTTTTGTCCGTGCGTTACCGTGAAGCCCAGCTGTTATAATAGACACCGCCAACACTCATCTGCTTCTCTAAGCCAAACGCTACCAACTGATAACTCGCTGGATTGCAGACAGCTGCAAATCGGCCTTCGGAGTTTTAGTCTACTTATGACAGCAGCAAAAGTTTCTTTAAACAAAAAACTGAGTTAAAGGAGTAGTTCACTTCCAGAACAAAAATTTACAGGTCATGTACTCACCCCGTTTTCATCCAAGATGTTCGTGTGTTTCTTTCCTCAGTCTTAAAGAAATTGTGTTTTTTGAGGAAAACATTTTAGGATTTCTCTCCATATAGTGGACTTCTATGGTGCCCGTGAGTTTAAACTTCCAAAATGCAGTTTAAATGCAGCTTCAAAGGCTCTAAATGATCCCAGCCAAGGAAGAAAAAAAAAAAAAATTACAATTTACATACTTTTTTAACCTCAAATGTTTGTGTTGTCTCTGGTTGAGTACAGTTAGGGTATATCGAAAAACTCCCATCTCATTTTCTCCTCCAACTTCAAAATCATCCTACATCGCTGTTTTACCTTTTTTTGTAAAGGGCGTTTGATCTTCTTTGCATGTTCACTTTGTACTTCTGCAGCGATTTAGAACAATTTTGAAGTTGGAGGAGAAAATGAGATGGGAGGTTTTCAATATACCCTAACTGTCTTGAACCGGAAAACAGAGTTCACGGAGATCTAGACAAGATGAGCAATTTAGGTTATAAAGCATATAAATTGTGGTTTCTTTTAGAAAATAACTGATTGTTTCCCTAGATAATACCCTTATTTGTAGGCTGGGATTGTTTAGAGCCCTTTGAAGCTGCATTTCAAACTCAAGGACACCATAGAAATCTATTATATGGAGAGGAATCCTGAAATGTTTTCCTCAAAAACATAATTTCTTTACGACTGAAAAAATAAACACATGAACATCTTGGATGACAAGGGGGTGAGTACATTATTTGTAAATATCTTTTCTGGAAGTGAACTACTCCTTTAAATTGTTTAAATGTTTAAACCTGAACTTGCTGTGCCACTAGTGTTACCAACTAGAATTGCAAAAGCATAAACACATAACTGTCTAATGAACATCAGATTTGATCTACTTGATCTAAATGTCGATTTAAAAAAAAAAAAAATGGAACACTTATAGCATATTCTGTATTACAAAATTCTATTTTCCATTAGATGCACTCCATAATTTACTTGGATGTTAAATGTGATCTGCTTTCTAAATTTTTTCCCTCCGTCTCGTGTCCGTTTGTTCCTCAGGGTGCAGATAAAGTCCAGGAGCTGTTGTTGAGCGTCATCAGTCGTGTGGGTATTGTGGTCTCCCTCATCTGTCTGGCCATGAGCATCTTCACCTTCTGTTTCTTCCGTGGGCTGCAGAGTGACAGGAACACAATCCACAAGAATCTGTGCATCAACCTTTTCATCGCTGAGCTCATCTTCCTCATCGGAATCGACATGACGGAGCCCAGGGTAAAATACCTTGAATGGATGTGATGTTTTCAGCTTGTCTCATGGAAATGTCTAGAGACATGTCCACAACATCCAAGACAAATTTTTGAAGGGAGTTCCAGCGAATTCGAGCTGTGTTTTGACACATGATTATAGTTTTTCCAGGCTTACTGGAGTTTTGTGTATTAGTGTTTTTGTGTATTTTGTGTATTTATTTTTATTTTTTTTGGTCCTTATATGTCAAGAAAAGGATGTCAGTATATTACCAAAAATCTTGGGGAGGAAAAACTCTTATAGAAAGGCTGAAACATGGCTGTGAGGATTTTTTTTCCCATTCAAACACAAGGGCATCAGAGATGGGGCCTGGCTCGTTGTTCCAGTTCGTCTTGAATGTGTTCAGTGGGGTTCAGGTCTGGGCTTTGTGTAGGCCAGTCAAGTTCTTCCACACCAGTAAACCATTTCTTTACAGATCTCATTTTGTACACAAGAGGCATTATCATGTTGAAACAGAAAAGGCCCTCCCCAAACTGTTGCCAAAAAGGTTGGGAAGCATACAATTCTCTAGACTGTCGTTTTATGCCGTAGCATTAAGATTTGTCTTCACTGGAATTAAGAGGCCCAGCCAAAGCCATTAATTAGAAGGGGGTCCACATACTCTTGGCTATGTACTTCATAGTTACACTACCTGACATTTTTAGAGCCGTTAAATCAAAACTTTTGTTGAAAAATATTATAAAAAGTTTTTTAAAAAAAGTTGAAACCGACCTAAATAAAAAGCATTTTTTTTCTTGACTTGGTACATTACCTTGAATGTCTTAAGCTGGTCTTATAGGAATGTCTAGAGACATGTTTTCAAACACTTTTTGTTTTTGTTAATATTTGTGTGTGTGTATACTTTATAAAATAAAATATATTTAATATGAACATATTTTAACATTTTATACAGTGAACAGATTTAAAGTGTTTGAATTGAACTCAAACTAGATAATGCCAGTGTCAAAATGTGGTTTAACTGGCCTTGGTTAGTAGCAAAGAAAAAAAAAAGATCTTTGAATTGCTAAAGAAAAAAAGCCATTAAATCAAATTAAATCAAGTAATAAAATAAAATAAAAATGTATGTACATTTTAAAATAGATTTTCAAGTTTATGTGTCTTCTCC
Source organism: Labeo calbasu (assembly GCA_019740295.1). NCBI lineage: Eukaryota > Metazoa > Chordata > Actinopteri > Cypriniformes > Cyprinidae > Labeo > Labeo calbasu. Next base: position 43,247 of record JAHKKF010525290.1, on the reverse strand, counting down.
CACAGATGGCCTGCTCCATTATTGCAGGAATCCTGCATTACTTTTTTCTGGCGTCTTTCGCATGGATGTGTTTGGAGGGGGTTCAGCTCTATCTGATGTTGGTGGAGGTCTTCGAGAGCGAATATTCACGCAGGAGGTATTTCTACATGGCGGGATACCTCCTCCCCGCTGTGGTCGTGGGCGTTTCCGCTGCTGTAGACTACAGGAGCTACGGGACCAAGAAAGCGTAAGCGAGCATTTTCTTTGCTTATTTTTTTTTTTAAAGCAATGCTGTCTGCGGGAGCGTACCACAATCTGACGGTTCCATAGGTGCCACACACACACACACAGAAAGTCTTAAGAGGATGCCTTACAGTACAAAATGTGGTTTCCAGGCAGGGCTGCATGCGTTAGTGTCTTTTGTTCAAAGAGTCTCTGGTGACCTGTTGTTTGTAAATGCTCTCTAACGGAGACGAGGGCCGCATGAGAAAGAGGCTTTTACGCAGATTAATGGCAGTGCTTCAGCCCTGCATGGGCTCTTGGGTTGCTCCTTATAACACATAAACAGGTGGAAGTGTGTCGGCCCTGTCTGCCACATCACTGTCTTTTAATACGAAGCACAGTGGTTGCTTTAGATATGTTTATATTGGTATGAAAGCGATGCTTGCACCACTGCATTTGTGAGCCTGTAACATTGACAATTTATATGATCAGTGTTTCCTGCTGGAAGTCGCGCTCTAGAGAAACTGGATCCGTTACAGGAAATTACTGTCTTTGAGCAGCGTTTAATAAACAAATGCGGAATCAACCCCTATAAAACATTGTAACGTAACCCACATGAGACTGCTCAGTAACAGATACCGGGTGCTGTTCATTGGTGCTGTTTGCAAAGGCAAGCATCTCTAATACAATTGCTCGTACTTAAGGTGTGGGTTTCGAAAAACAAAAACTACTCCGTTTCGCGTGTAATTGCATTCACACAATGATGCAAGTATCTGCTTGTTAAGACTGACTTTCCAGGTCCAAACGCTGTAGCAGATGCCAAAAGCAAATAATAAATGGTGCTAATATACACCCATGATGTGCTGTAATACTACCGAAATATCATGATACTAACTTTTATCTCAATACCGAAATCTCAGATGACCAGACGGTGATTCATCTTTTATGAATCTTTAAAATACTGGTGCCCGGGACGCCGTGGGCCCGGAGGCTGTAGAGTACACTGTGATTTTAAAAGCTTAGCTTAAAGGGATAGCTTTATCATCATTTACTCACCCTCATGTTGTTCCAACGAAAGAAGCTATTTTGAAGAATGTTGGGAACCAAAAAGTTGCTGGCAGCATATTCCTTATATATTCTTTAGAATATCTTCTTTTGTGCTCAAAATGGTTTTGGTGTAAATTATAAAATGCCAATAGATACCAATAAATAGGGCATGAGAAACAGTTTGATAGTTGATCAGCCCTCCAATTTTCACTCGGTAGGCCAGTATTGTATCTAGAACTTGTGGGTGAGACCCATTTGTTAAAGAACATGTTACAACTCTTTTTGGCTAAAGTAACAGGATTTCTATAAACTGCCATGTTGCATTTCTTATATTGTGAATATGTTGTCTTTGCAGATGCTGGCTTAGGATGGACAATCACTTCATCTGGAGTTTCATTGGGCCTGTCACCTTCATTATTATGGTACGTTCACTATCTACCGACCTTCACACGTCTTAAGATTGTATGTGGCATGTACACGCGCGTGTACGTTGTTCAGGTGAAAGAAGAAGGAGAATGTTTCTGTGCACTGCAAGACCGTGTCTCGGAGTTTAAAGAGTAATTGACAAAATCCTCCCGTGCAAAAACATTGAGCTGCCTTTGTTTCTTCAGTCTTATTCAACAGATTGCAGCCCATCGATTTCTGCTTAGATCGGTTCAGTCTCGGCAGACCCAGTCAATGCGCCCTGCAGAGAGGTTCGGAAATGCTGCTCTTAAGGCTTTTTTTTTTCTCAGGGATCGTTTTGATACGATGCGGCTTTTTCAACGTGGCATTAGAGCACAACATTATCCTCAAATGATACTCAGCAGGGCGCTTTCAAGCTACAGGGTCGAGACAGCCCCTCGGGATGCGGATAGAAGAAACGGCAATGTCAAATAATACAAATCAAAAACGTATATTGTCACGGTTCAACCTTTTAAGGAGGTGGCTGATGACTCTCACTGACTTTGTTTGCCGTGAGATGCCGGTCATAAGGCAAGCCGGATTGACACAGCTGCGGTTTAAGCGTGCTGTTATTTGCGAACTATGAGATTAGAGCCTCGGACTAGATTGGGGAGGTTAAGAGGAAGTAGGCCTGACAGAGACAAAGATAGAGAAAGTCTGCGTGATGGAAAGACTAGCAGGTGGCATTCACATCTGTCTGGCTGTTTGTTTGCCCTCTAATCTCTGGATGAAAAAACAAATCGTCTTCCTGAAAATGGAAGGACAAGCAGAGATGTTTGTGGAGGGTTGACTTTATTATATCCTTTATGGTTATGTAAACAGACCAGGTGATCTTCCTGCCGGGGTGAACAGTGATGGAAGCTCTGTTTATTGGAAAGACTTCTAGGTTTTAGTTGAAAACAGATTTAAAGACACACAGATGGTTCAAACGCTGGTTTGCGCCACAATAAAATATAGAAGGTAATTAGAGAAGTGGCCTGAAACAATCGTAGAAGAACGGCCTAAAACATCTGCATCTGTTTTTAATAATCAAACGCTTTAAAATGATCTAGCGATTACTTAAATATTGCTAAAAAAAAAGGAAATTAAACATTCTATTGCATGACATCCTAACCATACACTAAATGTAAAAGCTGACATAGAAAAGCTACATTTCAGACCAGTTTAAAGTATTCATGTGAACACTGACATGTGTTTGTTGTATTTCTGTGACTGTAGATATTTGAATTCTTATTTAAAAGCTGATGAATAGTTATAAATGGAGCATAACATATTAGCTCCTCTCAACAAGTCAAACTGATTTTAAAGAGGCTGACAGGCCACAAAATACTGCGAACAATGCACATTTTTGCAGCCGCTTTTAGAGAAAGACCTACAAACCCTGAGATCTGCTCGTTTAGCCGCTGCAGTGCTGGATGAGGCGTGATGTATGTGTTTGCGGTGCTGCTGATAATCAGAATACGTGTTCCAGTCATCAGCGGCAGGAAGCTTGTGACCCTTTATGAAGCTGATTTATTGTTGCGTGCTCTGCTCGGACAGCAAGCAGGACTCGTAGTCCTCAGGCTGCTTGACAATGCTAGATAAAGCACAAAGACCAGAGGCTCTCAGGGGAACGTGAGACCAAGGTTTCCCCCAACCTCTGACCCCTGATTCTCAGCAGATTGGCTTTGTCCTTGTCAATGAGAGAGCCAGAGCGAGTCTCATTATTCAGAGTTTCACCCATTTCGCCGTGCAGAGGGAAAGAATGGTGTGATCCTGTTCAATTAGTTGAAGCCCATTGTGGTTCTCATTATTCTACATCTATTTTCAGCGTCCTCATGGCCAATGCTGCAGCGATGTAGAGCTCCATGAATTTCACAGCTAATCTAGTCCCTTTTTCCACCAATAGGATGCCTGAGCTGGTGTCTTACATGCATGCGTTTTCCACAGATTTCCACCACAGAAATGTAAAATCTGAGCTAGAAACAGTGGCTTAACATTTGCTGTTAATTCCTCTGGTATCAAACAACATGTGAGTCGATGTTTATTTTAACCAGCATGACTATCTTCAACTCAGGCTCACTGGAAATTTGTAGCAACATTTCTGCAAAATATTATGCTACTTCTTTCAAACTGGACTTCACTTTCAAAGTTTTTTTTAGTTTTAATCTAAAACAAATGTGCGTGAATCCGGCAACATTTTATTTGATTCTTTATCGCACTGCTGCAGTTCAGAAATGTAGTGCTGCTAAAACTCTTTTTTGAAAGTAACGTACCATCTCCACTAAGCCCTACCTAACAGACAGCTTCAACAAAAGCAAATTTGAAACAACCATGCCATTTTAGTTCACATCTACAAGTCTTTGAGCTCTTTAACATGACTCATGTTGCACTGGACTTGTACCAGGTAGGCTACAAAGCAAGTTTACTACATTAGAAAAGCCATATGTGGGCTGTCAAGCGATTAAATAATTAAGTTTTTGGGTTTTTTTTGCTTGTTTTATTGTTTAAAATGAAAAGACTGAAGAATAATAAGAAAGTTGATGTCTACCTTTTACAAAAATGAAGGAGGGAGAGGGTAGTGAATGACGTCCCGGGTCACTAAAGACCCGAGGTATCCATATAAGGGCTGAGTCATTCATTCATTTGATTCATTCAAATGGCTAATTCATTCAGGAATTAAGTAAATGGCTCTCTTTATGAATGTGCCACTGAATCATTGGTTTACCTGATTCATTCAAAACACAGATTATTTCAGGAATTGTGTGTTGCTTGGAGATGCACAGTACTTTTGCTTTGACTTTATATTTTTGGCAAGACTGAGCAAAAACAGACAATATTGTGTCTAAAATATTTATTTTTTTACTTATTTACTTATTTTATTTATTTACTTATTTTTTTACTTAATACTTATTTACTGAACTGTTGTATAAAATCACTCTCACATTTGCACTTGTGCTATTCGGGACGAAAACAGCTCTTGTGTGATATTGCACCCAGTGCTAATTAATTAGATGAACATGTTAAATCAACAGCTCATGCACTATGGTAAAAGCATCAACATAGGCTCTTTGGAAATGTGTGCTTCTATATACATTGCTATGAACCTGAAAAAAACACCCCTAAATGTGTGAATCACTGCAGTTTCCAGTTGAAATGAATACTAGAGGAACAGTTTTCACAGTTTTGATTAATACAGCCTAATTTTCACACAATTACTGCAGAATATTATTTCTGTCATGGCAACTCTCAGAGGGATTGGCATGGTAATGTACATGACAATGTTAATGTATTTGGTCTTGGCAGAATAGATCTGCTACGCTGCTGCGGCGGAGCAAGTACCGAGAATTGCAACTGCCAAAACATCCACAGCATGCTGCTGTAAGCATGAAAGAAATACTTATGCTGCACATATAGCACCTCATAGCAGATCTATACAGGTGGAGCTGGGGAAGGTGGAGGGTTTCTGAAGCATGCTGCAAACTGCTACGGCAAGCACTAGTGAGCTCATTGCCTACTGATACAGAAGAGAACCAATCAGCTGTGACATGTGATAATGATGTCATAGGTCAGATTGAGTTAGACCGATCGGACTGTGCCATCTAGAGTTTCATGCCAGAACTCTGTATATTATGGCTTCAAAACAATTTTAACATCCTGCGTGATTTAAAAACTGATACTTCTGAACGCTGACACCACATAGAGTTTTCTAATTTGGTAGGTTTGCTCGGTAGCTCACGTGATACAGCGTTGCACTTGAGTGATGAAGAGCTCCGGTACGAACCCCGTGACACTAAGGTTCGTTTATTTTATTTTTTAATTTTATAAAATTGTGACATACGGTGAGTCTTGGTCAAAGAGCTTCACATGAAAGACTGGCATAAAATGGTCTGTAAATTAAATTCAACAAAGTTATTCAAGCTTGATGGTGATGCAACATAATCACATCCTGTTCCTTTACAGTTTTATTTTTTGTTCTGTTCTTGTTCAGTTCTGTTTTTGTTTTGTTCTGTTCTAACATTATTTATTTTACAATGTGTGAATTAATTTTGAATTTCTGCGTACATTTTATTAAATTTTGTTATAACCATTGCATCAAAAGCGGCCTATAATGGAATAAATACTCCAAGTAAGATTAAATCTCATAACATTTTACAAAAAAAAACCCTCATTACTTTGTAAACATGTTATGAAGTAATATAGCTTGTTGCATCATCATATGGTTCTGAAGTCTGTGAAAACTTGGTGGAAAAAGCAGGCACTGATAACTGAGAGAAGTTCGCACATTCATCAGCCGAGCGCTGGCTCAGGAAGGAGAGCCGCCGCCGTTTTGGTAAAAAAGAGGTTTCTCAGCTGTGGGGCACCAGGCATATGAGATCCATGAAAACCAGGACACTGAGCTAATGAGTGGTCGGGAACCATTAGTGCGTGTGAGTGACGTTAAAACACGCTTGGACTGTGACACGTTTGCATCATGCAGACAGTTCCATCTGCACCTTAAATATTTAATCTGGTTCAGTCAGAGTTCAAGACGCACACACGCACATACAAACACACGCATACAGTTTTCTCCAGCGTCCCAGAGTGGAGTTGAGGGTCTTCTGCTTGGCTAGCGGTGATGATTCAGGGATGGGGGGGTTTGTTCAGGAAAAGCTCTTTTCGGAGCGGAGGAAGCCCATGGGACAGCCAGGAACAAGGAGCTTTAGGAGTGTAGTGGCTGCTTTGCTAGGTTACCACTCCCTCTGCTGAGCGTCCTTACTTCCTCTCGTCTCATCAGATCACTGTCAGTGTTCTGGCGGCGTGAGAGGCCTTTTATAGCTCTGTGCTCATAAATTCGGGCGCAGGGGCGGCAAAAACCAGGCATAACCCCACCACCCCCTCCCCCTCTCTTTTTCGCTCCCTTTCGCCGTGATGCCTCGGAGAAACCGTGGCGCTTGATTGCATGAGCAGCACGTTATTGATCGCCATCGCTGTTTTGATGGCAGAATGATGAGCTTGTGCGCCCGAACAAGGAGCCGAACTGAAGAGCTTGTTTGAGCTGGTGACACCGCCACTTATGAGACCGGCCGCAAATGATAGACTGCTACGTCCTCGCCTGTCTGTGCTGCAGAAAATGGATTAGACCAGAAAATGTTCCGTCACCACATAGTTGTCCCACATAGTTGTAGCTATTGGGAAGTCATTTTACACAGTACGTGATAAAGTATGACCAATGCATTACTTTAGGTTGTTACAAGGTCCCTCTCACGGTGTGTATGTGTATGAGTGAGTGTCTTCGATGTCCATGAATGTTTTAACATTGCAAATGAAACAGATGTACAAGAGATCGATTGCTTATCTATTATAAATGGACAAAGCACAGAATTATTTTGGTTTTGTGGATGAAAGACCCTGGACACTGATTACACTTAAACTTTTTTCCCCCCTCCACTATGCAAAAAACACTCAAAGTAGTATTCTTTGTTATTTATAGATTGATCAAATGTATTACCTAACTAACTTAATATCTAAAGGCAGCTTCTGTAACATTCTGTCGATTATCAAAGAAAATAACTTATCCCTAAGTTGAAAAGAAAGAACAGGAATGTGTTTACAGCAAGTTTACTTACATTTATACATTTATGCGGCTATCATATTTACTAGCGGGGGAAAAAAAACTTGGAAAAATGCATGGCTTTCAAATGTGTCTTGATTGATTAAATGAAAATAAATGAAACAGACCTATGGAAGATTATTTGCTCACCTAAATAATTAGATGGAATTTTCCATTTTAATATATCTAACATTCTGAGCACTTTGGAAATGGTTGATAATTACTCTTAAGATGTCTATTTTGTACACTGTGTAAAACATATTTAGTTTATTTACTATTTAAATAAAATGAATTTATCTGGGGATATTACATAACGTTTGAATATATATTATATTTATTAACCAAATTTATATGAATAATGTGTAATGTTGTTGATAACCACAGTAAATACATTTGACTGTAAATAAAATATATTTGTCCCCTAGTCAAAAAGTAACAGATTTATTTTATACAAAGTATAGTTCAAGTCTATTAACATATTTACTGACATATCATTTGAGATTTATTGTTATAAAAACTGATTTAAAAAAAAGTTGAAATTAAACTTAATTTGGAGCACTGCTTGTGCACAATGCACATTTCTTAATATTAAGCCTAAAATATGTTTTAATGTCCCTCTTGATGAGAACTGTATGATCTTTTGTATTTAATGACCGATATTATTTAAAGTGTACCTAAAGTATACTTGCAATAGTTCCACTTTAGCACTATAAAAAATATACTTAAGTGTGTCTTTAGTTAGACTTCAGCATTACTTCCGCATAATTAAAGTGCATTAAATGCAAAATCAGTTGTTCCAGTTTAGCAGACTTTAAATATACCAGTTTAGTATAATAAAAGTACAATTGCACTGTATTTTTAAGAAGTGCATAATATGCACATGTATTTGTAGTATACAAATAAATGTATTTTAAATACATTTTAGTATGCTTATTTTTTTAATCGAACAAACAAACAGACAAAATGCTTAGAGTATATGCCCCATGCAGTCAGTCAAAATGATAAACACATGTAATTTAATGAGTTCCATGATGCCACGTGTAATGTAACGATTTACTTTTGCGTTAGCGTGATAGTTTGGTGAGTGTGTATTTCATAGATTTGTCTGCAGTGCTGAAACATTCCCTGCTAAAGTTCCACTGTGAGTGTAACTTTGTAAACATGTGTTTTCTGTTCATTTTCACGGACTGAGGGATGTTTTCCCTCTGATGTTTTGCCACAAATGTGATCCGTAGTTGTTTGTATATGAAATAACCCAGAATTTTCTTAAAGCTACATATTTTTTTCCTTGAGGAAATCTCAAATATCCATTTCTCCGTGTGTGGTCTCTGAGCTTCTCTGAACTATTTGTGTTTTCATTCTGCAGTTAAACGGTTTTATTGCTTTTTTGTATTCTTGTATTGATATATAGTGACACTGTATTTGGCGCCAGTCATCTTGGCTTTGTCTCGCAATATGCCAGATGGTTATTGTATTAGGCACTGGCTGTAGGGATGCTTAGATGGCTGTTTTCAATTAATGCTCCCAATAAAACTTCACTTATCTAATCTTTTAAGTTTCGTTTTTGTTTATTAACAAAGGTCTTTTGCTTTCGCACAGCTCAATCTCATCTTCCTGCTCATCACGATGTACAAAATGATGAAACACTCTACATCGCTGAAACCCGATTCCAGCCGGCTGGAGCACATCAAGTAAGTCACATTATTTTCCCCACGATATTTCAGCTCATGTGGAGTCGAAGTGTGCCGCCACACACTAAGAAGAAGCAGCATTCCTAATCTAACGTTTAGAACAGGAACAGACATTGCTTCTTGGTCACATTATACGTAGCATCTACAAAACTGTCGTTTTTTGCTTGGATGAATTTAAGTGTGTCGACTAAAGGGACTCAGATGGACTCCAGACAGATGTTATTCTCTTCAGGTGCACGTCGTCTATTAATGTGAGCGATGGCCAGAGAGGCACGTAATGATTGAGACAGGCTCAGCGCTGTTCCTTCTTTACAGTGACCACAAAACTCTTTTTTGGAACAACTCCCTGTATTCAGAGTCTGCCTGCAGAGTGAATTCAGATGTGCGCGTGTGTGTGTGTAAAGACAGCGCAGTCAAAGCACTTCCATGTGTTTCCTGTTACGAAGAGGGAGATCTCTTTCTGTAGCAGAAAAGTACAGAAAAAGTGTGCTGGTTGACCACACAAATCTTTCGGTTCTTTTTGCTGGCATGGCAATGCACGTCTTACTGATTGTATTTGATAGTGTATGACATATTTTTGAATGTTTTGAAATTGTGATTTTTATTTTAAAGATGTTTTAGTCTTTTTTCAATGTGCTTTCAATGATTATGGCACTTTCCATGAATATGCCTGTAAAACTATTTATGTTAAAATATTTATAACATGATGAGGAGTTAGCTTGAAATACATTCAATTCCTTTATCCCTGTTTACACTTTTAAAGGTTTTTTTTTTTGTTTGAATAATAATAATAATAATAATAATAATAATGTGTCATATTTTGTACACATCCTGTTACCTCAAGATTTCTTTATGTGAGCCTTTTCTACTGAATGGAGGGATTTATTGGATAATTATTATTCATTATTATTAGAAACAAATATTTAAAAATATATGCATGCATTCCTTAAAATATATTAGATATTTAAAAAAAATTATAATAATAATAAATTTAATTAATTAATTAATTAATAAATTCAAGTATTTTTAAGCATGTATTATACTTTTTTATTGTTAGTTGTTCATTGTTTGTGTTAGTTCACATTTGGTAACAAATACCAAATACAACTTTTAACTTTAAAAATGTATTAGTAAATGGTGTAGTTAACCTTTAAGTTTAAGAAATACTATAGAAGTTGTTCATTGTTCATTGTTCATGTTAAAATTTTTACAAGTGAGACTGTAAAACTTTAGCCAAGTCCCACATTTTGGTAACAAATGTTTCTGTAACCCTTGGACCCTGTTCATGGAAAGAGCCGTTATATGTTTTGGATTTGATATATGACACTGATTGCATTTAATGTGATCCTTCAAACTTAACACACAGCCACTGGGGAAATATGCATATTTTATTAGATTTAACAATGATATAGACATGAATAACACGCCTGAAAAATATGTTGCTCACAGGCATTGTGGCGGCCGTATGTTGTCTAAATTTCCTTCCACCCATCACCACAGGGCAAGATGAATCAATCCGCTAAACTCTGGGCTCATTGCAGCATGTTGCATGTTCAGCGAGCTAATCTTCAGCATTTCATTTCTCTGTTTCCCATTTCCCCTTGTTTTTTCTCTCTCCTTTTTTCTCTTTCTCTGTCCTCTCTCTGTTCTCTTACCCAAACCAGTAATTATCGCGTCTGTGATGGCTATTATAATTCTGATTTGCCTGGGTAAGATTCACCGTACACCGTAACTTATGTCGCCCATAAAACATTACTGCCGCATTAAATAGTGTAAAACGGCAAAGTACTGGCACATTTGGCCTGAGAGAACCATCTTTAGACTCTTTAGAAACCGGGATAAAGCAAAGCAGCGTGGGAAAACTAAAAGTACATGGTTGTCTGTTTAGAAAAAGAAACCAAATTTACAGTGGCGGTAAAGTTTTATGAAAATCCGTGTCATGTAATCATCAAGTGTGTTAAAGACAACATGAAATCAAAATCGACCCTAAGTTGTTCTAAGTTATTCTTAATGCAAGTTATTTTTCTACAGCTACATTTTATTTTAGCTTATGTGACCATAATATTAACTATTAATATCACTGATTAAAAACTCGTCCTAATGGGGTGCAAATTTTCCTTTGAGAATGAATTTTCCTGTTCACTCTGAAATTAAAAATGCTTTGTGATGCAACACAGCAAATTGGAAGATATTTGATATTCAGTATATTAGCTTTATGACGTTTCATTATTTTTATTATATTCTGATGCAGTTTCATGTTGTCTTTAAGAATTCATAACCTGGACAGCTGCATTTATTCATGGAATTTTTGTCTTGTCACAGCTGAGGACAAAATCTAACTCTTTTTTTGTTTCTTGATTTGATTTTTAACTTCAGAATTCTTACATTTGGACTTTAATGCTAATCCAACTGATTTGCCTGATCTAATGTTATCTCTCTCCTCTGCTGGCCATGCTCTCTAGCTATGAAGATAATAAACCATTTATCAAGTAAGAGCGTTAGCTAGACATCTGTGCCACAGCCTCATGGTTGCTCCCCTTGTCATCTTATTGTCTGTTTGCTGGGCTCTTCCAGAAGCGCCGTCTCTCTGTGCTGCTCATGCGCGCTGTCTGTCTGTCTGTCTGTCTGTCTGTGGCTTAACTGGTTTCTTAATTTTTATTCCGCCTGGACCGTCTTAAATTGCTGTACATCTTAACTTCATGCCCTTTAAACATATAACCCTTTTTCCTCTCCTCACCCTTCATGTTAGTCCTACCCTGTCATCCTACTCTTGAACTCTCAGACCTCCTCACACTTCACATGGCAAAGCTCCTAATATATTCCTATCCTTACAACACTCATATGCCAAACTGCTAATACCCTTCATTTTCCCATTCCCAAAACGCCTCCAACCATTATATTTACAAACTGTCATGCCTTGTTTACATACATGAGTTGATATATGTATTGGTATATGTAGGCCAGTATTGCATATTTAACTGTGTATGCTAATTTCCACAAAAATTTTAAATAAATGTTAAACATTTAGGTTACTCTTTCAGCAAGTAATCTTTAAACACTAAGAATTTAATACAGCTTATAAAGTAATATTTTGTTAATTATTTGTAGTGTGTTATTTATGGACCACAAAACCAGTCTTAAGTAGCACAGGTATATTTGTAGCAATAGCCAGCAATACATTGTATGGGTCAAAATGATCAACCTTTCTTTTATGCCAAAAATCATTACGATATTAAGTAAAGATCATGTTCCATAAAGATATTTTGTAAATTTTCTACTGTAAATATATCAAAACTTCAGTTTTGATTAGTAATATGCATTGCTAAGAACTTCATTTGAACAACTTTAAAAGTGATTTTCTCGGTTTTTATTTATTTTATTTTTTTTGCACCCCCAGATTCCAGATTTTCAAATAGTTGTATATCGACCAAATATTGTTCTATCTTAACAAATAATGGAAGCAATGGAAAGTTTATTTATTCAGCTTTCAGATGACTGGTTTTGTGGTCCAGGGTCACACATATGAAAATGAATGAAAATTAAAAATGCTTTGTGATGTAACGCAGCCAATTGGATGATATTTGATGTTTAATATTTAGCTTAAAGTTAATGTTTAAACAAAAAAAAAATAATTTGAGAAACTGATCTACAAATGCAAATCTGTCTTTTACACTGTGCATTGCAATGTTATGTCAGAATTCACTGATTAAAACTTAAAATAGGCATTGTTTGGATATAATTATATCGTTTCTTTGGAACGGTATTGTTTTATACATTATTTGTAGCACGCCATTTATTTATTTAGCGTTTTATTTTTTTTTTTTAGACATAATAGTATTTTAATATTGGCTACATTACAGCTTATTCGTATCGAAAAGAATTGTAATATCAATGCGTCCTTAGCTCCAACCATTATGCCCTTCATTTATAGATCTCCATGCACTCGTGCCCTGGAAAAAAATCGTTATACCCCAAAGCCCTCCTATTCCTCATGCCTTCAAATCTTCATATGTTGGTTTCTTGTTTCGTCTCTCATCTCTCCTCTGATGAAAGCAAGCTCTATCTCTTTGGTTCCTTAGCCAGCCGAGACCTGTTGTCAGCGCCTCCTCCACTAAAATGGACCAATCAGAGATGATTACTGCTCTTTCTCTTTCCCCTCCGTCTGAATGCAGCCCAGTATCATGCGTCTTTACCCAGTAGTGTGGCATGCAAAAATATCTCCACACTCCACTGCCTCAATACTGATTAAACCTTCTTTACAATAATCCCGCTTTCATATGGGATTGATTAACCTCTCAATGATATGTTCCACTGCATTTCCCATCTACTTGTGCCTAAGATGTCAGTCCAAATGATTTTCAGAAGCTGTGTTTGATTTGTATTGTTTTGCTGATATGGTAGCTGTAACGCTGTAATGATTTCTGCGTCCCTCCCTCACGCCGCATTGTTTCTCTTTTATTTGCTCTCGAAGGTCGTGGGTCATGGGCGGCTTTGCTCTGCTGTGTCTCTTGGGCCTGACCTGGTCCTTTGGGTTGTTCTTCATCAGCGAGTCGTCTGTTGTCTTAGCGTACCTCTTCACCATCTTCAACACTTTCCAGGGCATGTTTATCTTCACCTTCCACTGCCTGCTTCAGAAGAAAGTAAGTGCTTCCTGAAATATATCGTTCCGTCGAGCTGCGACAGCACTCGATTTTAACGAGAGGCGCACGCTAAAAAGTTCACTGGAAAAAAAAAATAAAAACCTTCCTTTGAACTGCAGGTTCGGAGAGAGTACAGCAAATGCCTCCGACACACGTACTGCTGTAGCGGGATCACGACAGAGAGCTCACACAGCTCCACAAAGACCTCAACAACACGGACAAGCGCTCGCTATTCCTCTGGTACTCAGGTACAAACACTACTGACCCAATTTCCATTGTTTTCATTTCGACGGCTTTTAATGCGACGTTCGGTTATGAGACACATTTCATATTGGAATGAAATGAAACTCTGTGACTGCTTCCATCTGCTCCAGTACTGCAGCGCAGATCTTTTATCTATGTTTCTTTTTGTTTTTGCAGAAGGGTTTTAGCTATTTTATTTGAACGTCTTTGTGATGGATTGCATTATATTATAGTGAATCACAGCAATCGTTGTGTATGCTAGGCAATGTTTAGATAGAGTTCTGGTATTCTATAATATTTACTTTCTAATCTGTATCATGATATCGTATGTAGCATTTATGTTGAAAATTGTAAAATCTCCAGGGTAAATATTTTTTCAACTGATTTACAGTTGTAATGGGAAAATAATGAGGGAGAGTCATTTTGTTTTTCAACAACAAAAACTTGCCAAACAAATTAAATTGATTAAGTAGGATAAGATGGGAAAAGGTGACCCGCTTTAAAACAGTGTGCATTTAAGTAAAAATTATAACATGCACAGAGAAAATATAAAATATGCTGCATCATCCAGTGTATTAAACCACATAAATAGAACACACAAAATTTCTATATGTGACCATGGAACACCAAAACAAGTATTAAGTATCACAGGTATATTTGTAGCAATAGCCAAAAATACAGTGTGTGGGTCACAATTATCGATTTTTCTTTTATGCCAAAAATCAGTAGGATATTAAGTAAAGATCATGTTCCATTAAGATATTTAGTAAATTTCCTAAAGGCTATTTTGATTTTTTTGCACCCTCAGATTCCAGATTTTCAAATAGTTGTATGGCCAAATATTTCAAATCTCAATTTTAAAAAGAAAAAAAAACCTTATGACTGGTTATGTGGTCACATATGTACTGAATATCATCTGAACTATTTTTCTCAAAGGTTTGTGAATGTACAACAGTAAGTCAATATTCTATGTAAATCTATGGATCAGAGTAAAACAGGATCTTGTGAATTACACTATATAATTTTAAGGATTATTTACTGCCTACATTTGTTTTGAAATTATGAATCATTTTAAGTAGATTTCAGATCTATTAAGATTATTTCAATATTCAGATTATTTCAATATTCTTTCAGATCTTTCACTCCATTTCACTACAGATTTTGATGAATAATGTTTGAAAACAGCTAATACATGTAACTTTAAAATATCTAATAATAGGGAATTAATAATTATTAATGTGTTACAGAATAAAAACACAATAAAAATACATAAAAATGTCACTGTCTAATTTTACCTCAAGTATTTTAGTTTTTCACCTTAAAAACACTTTGTCCATAAATCTCCCACCAAAAAATAAATATAAAAAGCTTTTAATATCCAGCATAAAATAAATTCACTCAAAATTGTTCAAATGGAATAAATCAAAGATAATTTAGATAATTTAGTAAATGTGTGGTTTAGTGCCCTAGTTAAATAATAAATCCAAATCTAAATAATAGATTTAAAATGCATAGTTAAAATGTATAGTTCTTTTAACATATTTACTGACATCATTTGAGACTTACTGATGTATATAAAAAAAATTGTAATTAAACTGTATTTGGAGTACTACTTGTGCACAATGCACGTCTTAATATTAAGCCTAAAATATGTTTTAATGTCATTTGATGGCGACTGTATGATCTTTAAATGTTATCTATTAAATATTTAAAGTTTATCTAAAGTATACTTGCAATAGTTTCACTTTAGCACAATCAAATATGCTTAAGTATATCTTTAGTTGGACTTAAGCACTACTTCTGCACAATTAAAGTACATTAAGTCCAAAATGATTTGTTTCAATTTAGCAGGCTTTATCGCAGTTTATGCTAAAAATACAATTGCATGGTATTTTTATACCATGACTATGGTTAAAAAAGGCACCTTACATCCTTCCATTATTGTACTCTAAAGTGCAAATTAAAATGACTGTATATTAAAAAAAAAACATGTAATAATAAATTATTGCTACACTTTATCAAACTTTTAATAGAACATGTCTATGTTAATGATTTACTACAAATGATGTTACTCTAACTGCATACATACATCCAATAAAAATGACATTGGCACTAGTTGCTTGAAAGTCATTGAAAAGGCTCAGCAAAGTGAAGTTAGTTCTGATAAAAGCTATCATTTGTTTCTGGGTGCCACTTGCTTTGATATTTTGTTATAAATGTATGAATGTCATTGCATCAGATAAGTACAACTGAAGTGTCCAAAAGCATCCAAATTCTTTTTGGGGCCACTGTACATATCAGAAAAAGATGTAACGTGCAATTTTTTCCCTCCCGAAGATAGTGATCAGTGTTTCATGGCTGTTTGTTCATCTAACAGAGTCGAATCAGAAGAATGTGGAACGACACAGTCAGAAAACAGTCTGAGTCCTCTTTCATCTCAGGAGACATCAACAGCACATCAACCCTCAACCAAGGTCAGTCACACACCCAAACTCATTTCAGCTCCGTTTCATGGAAACTTTTCTCTGAAATAACAGAATCGGACACAGTGATTTAAAATCATTCATCCATGAATAATTCAATTTAAACATTTTTAGTATTTAATTTACCTCACATGTGATTTCTTAACAGCCAATAATTTTAGAAGCTTAAATGACATACCAAATTGATTGTTAAAAAAAATTTAAAAAAATCTTACATTCATTTGAAGGTAAATTAGGCCTGCTTTAGAAATCTGGTTTTATTTTTCATGTATGTTTATGTATATTTAAGATTTAAAACAGGTTTTCATGTAAATGATACATTTTAAGAAGCATGAAGATTACTGGTAGACATGCACAAGTATGTATTTTAAACCGCTCATATGTGGTTTTAGTTAAAGTCAACATGAAACAGCATTCGCAACTGTTTTACTAATGGGATGTGACATATTTGTCAGATAGCAAATTAATGAGATCATGAAAAGTGGTCTCCGTATGACAGGTGGTTAAAAGGGAGGACAGAAAAGTAAGAAGGATTGGTATCAACGGCCAAAAAGGAAAGTCGTTTCAGAGGCGAAGCAAGTTATTACATTTTGATGGAAGATTATGATGCCAAACATTTTTATTTTTCTTTGAAATAACACGGACCGATGAATCTTTCACAATAACGTGAGGAATATGTATTGAGAAAGTAAACAGGGTCAGCTTTGATTTCATGTTGACTTTAATGGAAAATGAAACGACTTATGTCAATTTAAAGACAGAGGAAACCAGACAAGCCCCTTTTGGGCCCGTTTTACACAGCTACAGTAGTGAGTCAGTAGAAAATATGCCCTCGGTCAGCTATTTCAAGGATTTCGAAAAAAAAAACTGTCATTTATTATTTAGCCAGGGCTGAAATGCATGTGATGAGAAGATGATGTTCAACTCTAGCTGACCTGCGGTAAGGTTGTATTATTCAGAGCCGTTTGCTTTGGCTTGCTCTAAAACACTCAGCATGCTTTTAATGCATGCGTTCAAGCACAAAACACAAAGGTGCTAAAAAAAAAAAAAAAAATGGTATTTGTCTTTCTATGCTTCAGTGTCTCTGTTCAGAAACAACAGCAACAATGACGGCTTTTATTTACAATATTTACACCACAACATTGGGAGGAAAAAAAAAATGAATATAGACTTTTAAAAAAAATATATAATTTTAGCACAGCCTTTTTAACAGAAATCTTGAATTAGTAAGAAGCTGTGCTCAGTATAGTAGTTTTTTTTTTTTTTTTTTCTCCTATCAAATGAATTTTGACAGTTATCCGCTCATTCATTTTGTATGTAGGATACCACTGACAAATATTATTAGCATTTAAACTAGGTGATCATTTCTTGACATTAATTTGTTTTGTTGTTTGCGATTAAATTTCAATAAAATGACGTAATTAAACTGGTGATAGGTAATTAAAATAAACAAACTGACAAACAAACATGCTTCCAGATGAAACATATCCATTTATATCCATCAAATAGATGTCTTAGAGGTCATAATCTTATTTGTCCTCTTGTTTTTTGTTGCTTCAGGAATGACGGGCAATTATCTTCTTACTAACCCTCTTCTGAGACCACAAGGCACTAATAACCCCTACAACACCTTACTGGCTGAAACTATCGTATGTAACACACCAACGGTGCCAGTCTTTCACTCTCCAGGTGTGACTACTAATCCACTACACTCCTTTTTGCCCTTATGCTAATGTGGTACTGTGTAGTACTGTGTGTACTAGGCAGTATCAGCTCCTCTGCGCTGAGAAATCACACCAATAAATCAGATATATACGGTTAAAACTGTTGTTCTCAGTGTGTGGTTTTACAGCACAGAGTAAAGCTATTTTTCTTCACTATGAGACCAGTGCGATGCTCACAAGAAGTTTTATTGCTTTTTATGCACACATATTTTATTTTCATTTATTTCTTTTTTATTGAATATTTATATTTAAGCAAGCAAATGTAATTCAACTTTGATTCCTTTCCTTCTTTTTTTAAGTGACATGACACTGTTAACTGTTTGTGTCTTGTTTTCTCTTTCCCTTTCCTGCACACACTCAGTGACCTACAGAGAGACAAGTATGCAATCAGTTTTAAATTTGCCCATCAAATGTAATTGTTTTACCATGATTAAACTCTCTGGCCATCAACAGACCATCCACATATTGTCAGCACATGGTTCAAAATCATTAGAATGAGGAAATGTTGCTCTCAGTCAAACAATACTTTCATCACCTCTGCATTTTACAACTTTGGGATGTTGGCACGATGCATGCACATTGCACACACAATTGAGATTTAGTCTAAATGTACACAGATGATTCTGAATGGAGATTGTACTGAAAGCAGTCGCCTTCTCTCTTTGTTAAACACGGGCTCGTTTGACATTGGGTTGGATTAATTCAAAAACTTTCAGCTCAGCTCTCAGTTCAAAGTTGAATGCCTACAGCTGTTGAGGCCAGTTTCTTCAATATAAAAAAGCACAAGTATAATGAGCAGTTACAGTTATTTTTTTTTGTTTTTCTGCATATTACAACAGCTTCTGCTGCGGCTCATCCAGCCATGAAACTCGGATTTAGAAGTTTTTAATCTAAGGATATTTTTTTTTAATACCATACATACCGTGGCCCCAAAGATATTTAAAAACTTAAACCATATTTAACTTTACTTTTCAGAGCTGTTTTTCAGTGACTTTTAAGCAGCAGAAGGTAAAGTCATTTTCAAGTCAGAACCCCTCAAGTTTACACAGGAATAGTTCTGACAACTGGAGAATGTCCAAATACTTTAACTTATAGTCTTATTATTTTACACAGTGTTTATTTTATGGTTTAACTTACCCTTTCTTCTATTTATTTATTTATTTATTTATTTATTTTAATGAAAGCTTGTTTCTGTCACTGAATTTAAAAAATAAATAAATAAATGAGATAATTGTGATCTTACAGTTCTAACTTTTTTCTAGCAATTCCAAGTTTACATCTCTCTCAGATGTAAATCTCTCTCAAATTTTTCTCAGAATTGCGTGATATAAACTAGCAAGTGCATGTAATGATGTCAGAAATGTGAAATATAAACTTGCAATTGTAAGATAATATCAGAATTGTGACTTCTACCTTTTTTATTCAGAATTGGAACCTCCCGGATAAAAAAAAAGTGCACTATCATAATGTACTTAAAGTGCTTTATTTTCACGCACTAATTTTGTACTTAATAGACTAAAAATGATTCTTTAGTACTTCTAAACTCAACTGTGCTATTTTGGGACACCATGAATATGAACTAAAATGTGCTTTTAACATACATCTCTTTATATAAAAAAAAAAAAAAAAAAAGTATTTAGTTACCACTTGTAGTACACTTGAGTGTACTAGTGTATGAAAGATGGGTTCAAGTGTGCTACGAGTGGTAACTAAATACTTTTTTCCTTTTTTTAATTTAATACAGAGATAGTATGTTGAAAGCACATTTTAGTTCATATTCATGGTGTCCCAAAATAGCGCAGTTGAGTACAATCAGATAATCTTAAGATGTAGTAAAGAATAATTTTTAGCATGTTAAGTGCAAAATTAATGTGCGCAAATAGAGCTCTTTAAGTACATTATAGAAGTGCACTTTTTTTTTGTACTGTTTCACCTGGGCTATAACGCACGACTGTGAGAAAATAAGATTTCTGAGTTTATATTTTGCTATTTTTGCCCCAAAATTGCGTTTATATCTCGCAATAATTACTTTTTGTAATTGCTTTTTTCTTTTTTACTGTGAGGGGAAAAAGGTCAGAATTGTGATTTTATTTATTTATTTATTTATTTTTAATGTCATGGCGGAAACGGGGCTTCCATAGTGTATATGTAGTGTCCCCAGTATATTCTCTGTTACCCTCCTCCAGTTTACCACATCTCTCTGTCTGTTTACGAGTTTGGTGAGGAATTGTGTCAGAGAAAAGCCCTCATGTTTCTTTAGCCCTTCCGTCTCAATATCCAGCAGAAATCTCTCTTAAACTCCCTTTCCTCAAATTACTGTCCCTCTTCTGTTCCCATCTGCCATCTCCTTCCTTTGTCTTGTCATTTGTGTGGAGAGGCTCTGAGAATGGCTGTGTCCTAGCCGCCCACCGGTGGGCTCTCGTAAGATGCAGTTAAAGATTATCGTAGCTCACACAGACGGCCGCTCATCCACCAGCGCGCAAATGAGCTCAAATTACCGCATAAAGTCCAGTCCAGCAAACAAACCCAACTGTGACATTTAACGGAGGGAAAAGGCCTTAATTGTGATGTTAATTTAATTTGCTAAGTCCTTTGCTTGCGCTAACGTTGTAATTTTGTTGTTTTGTTCTTTTTTTTCTGTTAGTGATATCTCATCATGTTTTACAATAAATCATTTTCCTTTTTTGTTTTGTGTTCTTTTCGTTCATCAGCAGCGCTCAGGTCTGCTGGCCTGAACAGACAGACTTGATGTGAGTTGTTCAGAGTGAGTTTTCTCTCTCCTGTCTGTTGGATGCTTTCGCTTTCATTGGCTCTCTGTAGTGTGAGAAATGGCTGTTTGTGTTTTTTTTTTCTAATTTGGCTTTTTTCTGTTACTTTCAAACCCTTCACCCCCCCCCCACCACCTTAACTGCTTCAAATGCAAGCTGATGTTGATGAATTCTGTGACTGTCATCGCTCTTTCATCTGTGAATACACATCTGTGCCGCTCTCTCATTTGTGTCTGTGATGTTTGAAGCCTACAGAATGATTTTAATGTTGTTTGGGATGTAGTTGAACCAACGTTCCAAAATTGATCATTGTGAATTGTTCGAAATTGTTTGATTTGTGGGAAAATTCAACACTTCAAACTGTGGAGAATTCACAAAGAATGATTTATGCCTGCGCCTGCCGATTCTGTAAGGGAATTATGCAAATCAGGTATGGTAGGTCAGCTACAGTTAGATCCAGCAGACTACTGCAATCTGGCGTACTTTGCTGGTGCTGTAAAACTGAGATCTAGGCACTTTAAAATTCCAGAAATATGAGTGCACATTATTAGGGCCTGGTTAAACTTGTTGTTTGCAAGTAATGGATTCACGCTGAAAGTATAGTGAACACACCTAAACTTAACAACTTACCGACTATTTATAAGAAACAAATTAGTTTATCGAGGCAATGATAGTTAATAATGAGAATTGAAGTGTGGTCTTATTTCTGTAGTGCTTTTCACAAGACTCATTGTTTCAAAGCAGCGTTACAGAAAATCATGACGTTAATGTTTAGAATGTCTTAATATCTTAATAACATTTATCAGTTTAGAGTTGGGCGCTCATATAGTTAACATTTTGCATCAATGCAAGCCATCAAGACATGCTATGTAGCATACATTGCCCTCCTGTGCAAGTATACTCAACTTTATATATTAGGCTGGGCGATATTACAGTGTACATTTTTCCTAACAGAACCTTACCGTTCTGCATGCGCAGACTAAAGATTTCCGTTTTTGCATGTTCTAAAATGCCAAATGCATTTATGCATTTGTCTCAAATGCAGGTCCTAAACAGCATTAAACATTGTGATTTTATTTCTCAGATTTGCAAAAGCAGACAGCCTAACGTTTTCCTTCCTCTCGTGCTGTTGCAGGACACTCGGTGACCAGCGGCAGAGATACGAACACGTTCGGGACTCTACCACTCAACGGCAACTTCAATAACAGCTACTCACTTCATAACTACAGCGACGGCGTGCAGGTGGTGGATTGCGGGCTCAGTCTCAACGACACGGCCTTCGAGAAGATGATCATCTCCGAGCTCGTGCACAACAACCTCAGGGCCGCCGAGTCCCGGATCAGCACCAAAAAGGGGGCGGGGATCAGCAGAGGGGAGGAGCCTGTGGTGGCGGAAACGTCCTCCCTGGTGCAGGTGGGCGGGGACAGCGAGATGGACGGTCTGGGGCTGCACCACACGCATCCCCGCTCGCTCGAAGCCCCCCTCATCCCCCNGGGGGGACAGCGAGATGGACGGTCTGGGGCTGCACCACACGCATCCCCGCTCGCTCGAAGCCCCCCTCATCCCCCAGCGAACTCACTCGCTCCTGTACCACACGCAGGAGAGAGCGAGGACCGACACGGACGGAGGGCCTTCGCATCCCCACAGCTACATCGGCCAGCTCCCGCCTCCGGCCGAAACCGCCCTTCCCTCCCCCAACAGAGACTCGGTGTACACCAGCATGCCAAACCTCAGAGACTCGCCATTCTCCGAGAGCAGTCTAGACGTCGGCCAGGATCTCTCGCCATCCAAACACAGTCCGAGCGAAGACGTTTACTATAAAAGCATGCCCAACCTGGGGTCAGGCCAGCAGCTGCACGCATATTATCAGATGAGCAGAGACAGTAGCGAGGGCCTCATCATCCCCGTCTCTAAAGACGCCTGTGTCCCCGAGGGGGACGTACGAGAGGGACAAATGCAGCTGGTCACAAGCCTTTAAAACGAACTGTAAGCACCGCCCACCATGTACACAGCCCCGCCCATCCACCGATGGCAGAGTGGTCTTCCTTTTTTTAGCCTCCCACATAACTGCACACATAATGGAGAAGTACCGCTGCTGTCCAACGAGTTACAGGCAGGCCCAGACGGAATCTGCAGACTTTTTAATCGCATTTTTAGATGGAAATTGCAGTGGAATGGAAGAAGTGGGTGAAATGTGTCACATAAAGCTTATGCCTTGTTTTTCGGTAAAAATCCTTTTAAAAGTACATTTACTTGAACAGCAAAAATGCTGAAAACCTTAAATTTACTGACTTCAAACAGGGTATAATTTTTTGTTTTTTTTGGGATGGTTCCTGACTTCCCACCTTTTGTTCCTGGTCAAAAATGTTATATGCGGTTATCCTATGCTATCACCAAATTTCGGGTTCAGTCTTTTTGTCAACATGTTTTCGGTCAGTTCAGCACAGGTTTTAAGTGAACTTTGCCAAAATGTTCCCCAAAAGCCAGGGTTGCCAGGTCTTCATAACAAAACCAGCCCAAATGCTACTCACAACTAACCCATTCATGGCCAGAACAAGCCCAATCATGCTCCTGAGGAACCTGACTATCAAAATTGCACTGAAATCGTTTTGTGTGGTGGTCGAAATCATGTTATGGGGGCTATTTATGTTTATTTCATGCTACATACATTACTAGTAAAGAATAAGAAATGATCGGTTCACGTGACGCTTGAACTGAGGTGCCACAGCGAATCTGTCATGACACAAAAGAGCCACAAAACAGTATTTACTGTTTGAATTTCTTTTAAAAAATGACAAAATTTGAAAGCTGAGACTTTGTTTCATACCCAAAATAACCTTGTTGACTTGTCTGACTTGTCTGTTGGTGCATTGTCAGTTTCCTCTTTGTATTTTTCACTGTGTAACAAAGGGGGCTGGGGGCTCTTTGCGAAGGGTCACCTAAAAGAAACAAGTTGACAAAAAGATTGAATCCAAGATTTGGTGATATTATAGACATTTATAAGCAGTTTTAAATGGCCAGTAACACCACATTTGGTAAGGGATTTTCAGCATGCAGCAAGAGTTAAGAAGGTTTATAAAAAATCTTAAATCAAGACATATTTCAGCAAGTATACAGTTTTGTTTAAATAAATGTATAAAGAATTTTTACTGAAAAACAAGACAGAAGACACTAATAAGCAAATGCATTTTTGTGATTTTTAATTGTTACCCTGTTTTGGTAGCTGAATGTAATCAAATTAGCCACAATTATTTAATAAACAAGCAAGGGTCAGATAAAGTGTACAGTAGAACTTTGTGAATGAGGGCCTTGCGATGTTCTGCGGTTGCAGATTCCGTGTGGGCCTGTTATAGGAATACAGTTTCACGTAAAAAACGAATAAAATTAAGCCAAAAAAAAAAGAAAAAAAAAAAGTCTCGTTCCAGTGCATACGTTTCTCAAAGGATGTACATATATGTTCACATATTTCTCTTTTGAATGCAGTTTTGCTTTTTCTTTTTTTATTATATACAAAAATGGAATTTCCAGGACCTTTACACATACAGTGATTGAACTAAAGGAGTCCTGTAACACCCTTTACAATCATCAACAAAGTCCCATATGACCACTAGCAAACAAACCCCAGGCCTTATATTTTCTCAATCATACACGGAGCTGTCGAGGGTAATGATATAACATAGAACAATATATTTTGTTGTATTGATTGTGTAAAATAAATTGCTATAAAATTATCAAGAGCAACCCTAAATAAAAAGCAAATGAAGAGATTTTGAACACGAGATGACTATGTAAAAAGTTTTGAAGCTCGTTTATGATGATCGCTGGATGACCACACGTACGCTGCAAAAGACATCGAAATTCCTCTGTCCCGTTCACGAAAATGGTTTCGCCGCTTCAGATCAGTTCGTTTCAGTAGATTCTGGTGTTCTCGTGCCTTGCACACATTTATTTTGTGCAAATCTGTGCAAAGCATGAAAAATGTAGCGACTGAAGGCCGCAGCTGAGCATGAAGGAGGACCTTCGTTTTTAAAGACATATTGCTGCAGCTGGGGATGGATATTTATTTATTAAATTATTCTTTAAAAATGATACTTTTGTGAATATTTTACAGCACTGGTCGACGTAGTTCATCCTCATAAGCATAATTAAGAAACCCATCTCTGATAAACATGTTAAGGAGCCCATCTCTACAAAGGATGTAAAGTTCTACACTTGTTTAACAATAAATAAATGTGAATTTTTGTCTAATTGAATGTGTAATGCCTTGTTTTTTCATTTGCACACTGGCGATTAGAAATATGAGTGCGTGTTTACTTGTTTGTGTACAGATACGGAAGCAGAAAGATCGTCAATCCGTTTTAAAACTGAGACGGTATTTCATCGCTCTTCTATCTCGGTGGTTTGGCATGTTTATGCTATTTAAGCTGGTGATGCACATCAAAGTGAAAAGCGCTGTAAGCCGATACATAAACTGCAATATGAGCCCTCATAAACAGCCTGAGAACAGTTTGCTGCATTATAGCTAGAGGGCAGTGCACAGGGGAACCACAAGTTCATTTACTGGGGAAAAATGCAGTTTATGAAGTTTTGAACCTGTCTTCTCTGAAGTCCTGTTTTAAACTATCAGTCTTCAGAAAGTTTCTTTCAGACAGCTCCTTGCGCTGCGCCTGCTGACGTAACCTCAGAATTTTCCCTGTGCTGCTTTGAAATCATCTGAAACTCCTGTAGGAGACAAAGGTTATGTTCAGAATGGAACGCCGGCTTACTGCTTAATAAATATTGTGGAGTATACACTGAAAAATAGGTATTATTTATTCGTTTAATAGTGATATGTAAAGCTAAACATTACACAACAGTACCATATTTTTTTTTACATTATTATAATTTGTGTGTTAACTATGGAATCAAACAGATGTATATGTGACCCTGGACCACAAAACAAGTCATAAGGGTCAGGTTTTTAGGATAGGACAGTATTTGGTTGAGCTACAACTATTTGAAAATCTGGAATCTGGAAGCTGATAATGTTGAGAAAATCGCCTTCCAAATTAAGCTCTTAGCAATGCATGCTAATCAAAAATGAAGTTTTGATATATTTACGATAGGAAATGTACGCATCTTCATGGAACATGATCTTTACTTAATATCCTGATGATTTTTGGCATAAAAGAAAAATTGATCATTTTGACCCATAAAATGTACCCGTGCTACTTACGACGATTTAGTGGTCCAGGGTCACATATTCTTAAAATATTTCAAAATAGGTCAAATGCTAAGTAAAAAATGAGCATTGCATTGTGGGAAACAATATTGCACACAGTGTGCTTTTTCTATTGTATATTGTTTCGGTAAATGTAGTACGTACAAATTAGGTTAGGGGTAGGGGAAGGTTAGGGTTAACAATAGATAGATTAAATGTAAAGAATATCTAGAAGATGTAACTAACTGTCTAGAGCTTGTAATAAAAAGGCGGAAAAAACATATTACTATTAGTAGTAGTAGAAAACATTTTATTAGATTGTATTATTGTACAAAAAAAATAAACTAAGTGAAACCAACATGAATACTACAATAACTATTTCTGAGTTTTCTAAGACCTTGGCACATGGCGCATTTTTGTCTTTTCAGAAACTTTCTTTACACTTGAGGTCGCAGCTTTATCTTTTAGATGTTTTATTATATTCTGTCTTTGAAAGATCATCATGAAGTCAATGGGGACACAACACAGCGTCATTAATTAATCAGGTTCGGAGCACAACCTTGAATGCAGGTGTGCTTTCCGGGTGAATATTGATTATGAATTGCCTTGCTGATGGCGAGAGAGTGTCAGGCGACTAAACCAACGGGCGATCAGGGCAAATAATCTCTCTGTGGTTTTATTTGGCCTTATTGGGATTCAGGGCAGATGTTATGTGTAGGGTTATAATACAGCATTGATCCAGGGCATCAGGGATTGCTCAATTCATGTGACCAGAGTTATGAATAACATGCATTTGAATCTGTTTAATTTCAGAATGCTAAGAAGAAACTCAAAGACTGAAAAGTACTTCAGGGTGAATCGAACATAGAGAGGAGTAACAAAGCTCACATTCTTTTTTTCCTTTCAAATATTTATTCAGCAAATAAATGATTTTTTAGTCTGCACATCGATCGCAGTGTCGAGATAAAAGACAGCCCTAAATTAGAACATCATCAAAGCAAAATTTTCACGCTATGTGGCTAGAACAAGTCACCTTGTGTTTTCTTCCCCTTGAATATCGTCATCCTTTACCTGTCATGGCAAGCAATTTAGCTGTGAAGCTTCCAATAGGAAAGAAAATCACAAATAAGATTTAGTTTCTCCTAAATCCTCCTGAGATTAAATGAAGAGCAAACAGAGACTTTTGAAAAATTTCACCAAAAATAATTTACTTGTCCTCATGGTGTTCCAAATCACATTTTTGCTTTTTTTTTTTTTTGTCATATATCACACATTTGATGCAGAACTGCTACAAATGCCAAATGTTCAGTGAATAATGACTTTTCATTCATTAAATAATTTTTTAACCTCTTAAATTTTAGAACCAAGTCTCACTGTGTTCAGATTTGCCAATCAACACACAAAGATATTAATATGAACTCAAACATTCACATCAAATTCTTCCAATTCTCAAAAAGCTATTCTCTAACCATATAACAACTGATTCATTTTTGTATCCAAATAAAAATGTTCATGCTTGATACAATTAAGAACTCCATAAAGCAGTACATTTTTACAGCGTGTATGTAGTTTTATGTATCACACGAGGTTGGAAATGCGCTCCAGTGTGGTTCTTCACGCTGTGGGGTCCTGATGACTGCAGTCTGATCCTGAAGAGTCTGAAATTAGCCTCTCAATAAATGTCATGTTGTGTGCTTCAGTCGTGTCTGGATCTCACTATGATGTCACAACACAGCTGTGAATGTTCATATGAAATTGACTGGTCTCATTTGCTGAGATTTGTTCAGGATTTTTATGAGTTCAATGTCATATCTGCCCTTTAGGTGATGCTTTATTAGAATTACTGCTAATTGATGTAAAGAATGACATTCTGAGCGGCCAAGAATAGTATCTTATGCTGATGCTACATCTTTTAAACATGGGCTACAGCAATTTTTATAAGTTCAATAGTACCTGCTAAATATATCATAAAATATATGATGGCATCTAAGTTATATTATTATTACTAATTATTATTATTGTATTATTATTGCTACCTTTTTGGAAAAAAAGTTATGAAATGAGTTGGAAAATAGTAGAAGAAAGAAAGAAAGAAAAGAAAGAAATATTTATTTTTTACATTTTCAAGCATCTTTATTTAACAAAAAGGTTACTCACATAAAACAATTTTCACAAATTTCAAACCATTTTATAAAAAGAGTGCAAAATGATTTTTCAAAAACAGAAGACAAAGCTCCTCTATGACACCATATTCTTTCAAAAATATTATATATATATATATATATAGTCCATAGCTTTGTAAAAATTAAAATCAATTAAAAGCCTTGATTTTAGAAAGAAAGAAAGAAAGAAAGAAAGAAAGAAAGAAAGAAACAAACAAACAAACAAAAACAAACAAACAAACAAAAATGCAGATGTTACGTTGTATCTNATATATATATAGTCCATAGCTTTGTAAAAATTAAAATCAATTAAAAGCCTTGATTTTAGAAAGAAAGAAAGAAAGAAAGAAAGAAAGAAAGAAAGAAAGAAACAAACAAACAAACAAAAACAAACAAACAAACAAAAATGCAGATGTTACGTTGTATCTTACGTAGTAATAAATCCACAAAATAGATCTTTAAAAATATGATGGTATCTTAGTAATACTTCAGATTTATTATTGGTGTTATAATAATAATAATAATAATAATAATAATAATAATTATTATTATTATTATTATTATTATTATTATTATTATTATTATTATTTTATTATTATTATTTTATTTATTTATTTTTTGCTGTTACAGAAATAAAAGTCTACATGGTTTGCCTTTTTAATAAAATTATGAAAAGGTGAAACTGGGAAGATTGTTCCTTGTAGTAGCAGTAATAGTATTTTATATTTATTACTACTTTATTATTTATTAGAGTAAATGTCTTCATTTGGGGCAGGATTTAGAAAATGGAAATGAATGAATGAATGAATGAATGAATGAATGAATGAATGAATGAAATTACAGACGATTAAATCAAGAAAGTGTTACAACCATGGTCTCTTCTGTTTAATTATGTTAATTGATCTAATTTATTAAACGATCTAATTTTTCTTCTGGGAAGCACGGCAGGGCTTTTTCTCAAACTGCTATAAGCAAACATGAGCAGTGACACTAAATGACACAGTCTCTTCAATTCACAACCCAGCCCTCCAAAGACATGCCAGTCAACCTGATGTCAGCAAACCCAAACGCTCAAAACAATTCACAGGTAGCGAGGCGTCTCCAAGTTTTCTGATGGGCTGAAACACCGGGGTCACGGTCATATTTTTTGTGCCGTTTTTTCAGAACCCAGAGCTGTCACAGAGACAGTGACGTTTCTCACGACACCTATTTCTGTGATGTCTGTTGGATAGAGGGGACATTTTGTATTGGCTGGCACGAAAATTGCATAAACAGCTTTAAAGTCAACATAAAATTGCATTCACAAACCATTTTACACTGATAATGTGTGAAACATAAATATAATGTGGAAAAAGAAAACACAAAGATTACAGACATTTCTCTCTCTCTCTCTCGGTTTTTCTCTTGCATAACATGCAGCAAAGATATAGTACAATAAGACCTGGAATGTGAAGGACCAGTTATGAATTCATGTCGACTTTAAAGCATAAACAAACTGTGCCTTGTCCAAAAAAAAAAAAAAAAAAAAAAATGACAAGAACAGGCACTCTCCAAAACCATTCACAGCAATTGTTGATAAGATGCATTACAATAAAAATATTTTATACATATTAAGAAACAGCACAATTGTGAAAATCCATGCGTTAAACCACAGGAAAAAAAGTTTCTTTGTATGATGACCACCCACGGTTGTCCCAATCCCCAAATCCCGTCCGATTCCTGCTGGAGTACCCTGAGCTGAAAAATGCAGCATGAGATAATTACTATTTTTTGTTACGTGTAAAGCATGACTCTTTGAAAGAAAAGTCTCTCTTCTACGTGCATTTCAAAGGCTTCATCAATGTCATTGGCTTTAGTTTTATGAGACAGATGTGTCTTGACTCTTTGCAGCAGTAATGTGGTCTGAGCAAGCAATTAATTAACATTCATTAACATTTCAATGCATTAGAAGTATTTTACAGTATCGGAAGAGTGAAAGAGCTTGCCAGCAAATTGTAAAGTCAGAGTGACGTATTTGCCTTCAAAACAGAACCACGTATTCCAGGATTTAATGGAACTTCTTAAAATTCCATAAAGAACAAGACTCTAATCAAGCTTTAAATAATATCTCGAAACACAGCCATTGAAGTGGCGCTAAAATATATTGAAAATGAATCAATTGAAAATTAAGGCAGATGAAAAAAAAGGCAAGGCTAATATGCTCTAATGGAAGCCATTACCCTACCGAATGTGTGTCTCCATGTTTAATGGTTTCATTTTCATTCAGGGAATGTTTCATTGTTTTTTTTCAGGGAGCAAAAGCATATTTTAACCTGTTACACACCATTTCACTCCATTTAAGATTGTTGTCTCTAATTTCTGATTTATTCTGACATAAAACAAGTGTGAAAGAGGTCACTGACTGACTTTATACAGTACCGGATGGAAAGAAATGGAATTTCGAGCAAGCTTTGGAAAGTGTAACGTTATTAATTATATATGAGCGCAAATAACAGGGAACGTCAGTTTAACTAAGACATTTAATTCAACTAATAAATAAGATGTTTCACTTTCTAATACATCTGTACATCAGTATTTCACCACTGATTTATTTTCTATTTTGTCCCTTTGCTTTATTTTTGAATATAGCTGTTAGTCAGGTAGATTAAGTACATCTGCCAAGCACACTTTTATTTTTAATTTTTTACATTTATTCTTACATATCCAAATCGTTATCTTGTTCTGCTCTTTGCAGGGCAAAAATATCTCAGGATTTTCCATGCAATTAGAAGAGACTTTGAAACTGTGTAATTAAAGCTCTTTGATGATCAAACAATTGGTGGGAACATAGAAAAACATCCAAAATGAAACAAATGTTTGACAGAGAGAAATTAGTCCAGGTTCATGAATTAAATATATACTCTCGCATTAGGGCTCCGTCACACGGGAGTTCAAGATATATTACAACTGAACTACAGCAACCAGTAAACCCTTTTGACAAATGTTACACTGACAAATGTTCCTTTCAGTCAGACATTTTCGATAACATTTATTTATTTTTTTTATTTATTTTTTTTTTTCTAGCAGAAGTGATTCATTAAGAACTGATAAAAATAACTAAACATGACGAGGTAGAAAACACCTACTGTTTGACAGATTTTAAAAACAGTTTCCACAAATATGGCTTATTAAATTGTAGATCGTAAATTCAAGTAAATCTGATGTTATTTTTCAACAAATGAGGAAAAAGTGCTTAATGCTTAGAAAATGTTGTTTGTCCACATATCTATCATGTCTTAATATTATATGTGCTATTTTATTTCATATGTATTTAAATTTTGTAAACCGTTTATCAAAATATGGGACATGACTAAACATTATAACTTGGTGAATTCGCTATTTTCTAGCTTGAAATCTTATATAAATGATTCTGATAACATAAAAATCCTCATAACGAGTACCAGGGTTGCAGATTTATCTTAAATTAAGATGTTAGGTCTAAATTGAGTCGATTTGCATTTTATAATTATAACAGTTTACACATATTCTAAGGATCTAAAATATTAAAACATTACACTGATCTAAATTAAACTGTTTGTTAAAAAAAAAAAAAAAAATACAGGGTTAGTGTTCCTGTCATTTGTGATCTGTTTATGCAATAAATAAATAAATAAATAAATAAATAAATAAATCAGGCTGCTTTGAACACATTTTTGAAGCACATAAACAGTCTTTTTTCTATTTATTTAATGATTATTTCTGAATACACGAGACATTACTGTGAATTTCTCAATGACAACAAGAATTTCACAGTTTTGTTTGTCAGTAATTTGAATACATTATTAATTTTCTTCATGATTCACTCTACTCTAATTGAATACCTGCATGGCATCTATTTGCATTATGTATTTATTTATTAAGTCTAATGAGTGTAAAAAGTTCACATAATTTGCATGCTTTTTTAAATAGCTTTAAAAAGCTTTGATCATTTATTGTTGTTTTGCATGATGTTATGCTGTAAAAGCGTTAGGCATGAGCGGTAACTTTTTCTACTTCATGTTACAAGTTTACATATTTTTTTGGGTGCAGGAGTTGAAATGTTAATCAGCTGGTGATAAGTGCTAAGAAGCGATACGGGCCGTGTGGCAGCTGTCACTGTGTGAGGAGGCGGGGCTAAACCTCACTCATTTTAGATTCATGGGCAGCAATGGAGGCAGAGAATTCACTGAACCATGACAGCAAAGAGGGTGGCAACAAGAATTTTTGAGAAAAGAATGATGGGACTGGAGAAACTCATCTTTCTTCAGGAGATTATTTTCAAGAACTACCAACAACAAGTTCAGAAGTTCCTACAGATATGCTCCCACATGCAGGTGTATGTGAGTGTGCTTACTTAGTTAAATGGAAAAAGTCCAGGATAGTGTTAATAAATTGGGTGTAGTACTTTATAATAAGTGTAGTTATTATTGAATGACATCTTCAACGAAAAATTATTTTAAATTGCATTAAAAATACTGGCAAGTTATTTAAGAAAGAAAGAAAGAAAGATTCCAGTACAAATATTTAAAAATTCTTTAATTAACATATACTTAAGAAGCAAAATTATTTAACGTATTAAGTCTTGTTTTCTAAAGTAAAATAAAAATATCAAAATTGATTAGAAAAAAAAATGTGCTAATGTGGTGAGATTAACTTAATTCGAAGGGAAAACATTATTATTATTTGTATTATTATCAATTTTAATCCATTTAAAAATCTATTTAAAATAAATAAATAAACAAACAAACAAAACAAAATCACAGTGTTAAGTAATTTTGCTTAGTATCTTCATTTTAGAATGTTTAGATATTTGTACTCAAAAACAAAACAAGACAAAAATATTGAGCAAAAAGAACTTATTGCAGGGTTCCATCATAATATCACAAATATATGAACATGCGTCTGATTATGAAGTAATTAAATTAATTCTATATTTTGAATTATAGTTGGCTTGTCTTGCTTTAAAATTACAGAAACTTCTATATGTATTCAAACATTCGAGACTGACAGCTGCCATCTCACCATCTAATATTTTGCTAATCGATTATATTAAATCCCGCCATCTGTTTTGGTTGAATTTCACTCAGAAAAACATGTCAGGTTCTGAATGCTTTTCATGTTGACATATAAACACACAAGCATATTTGAAATATTACTTCAACCGCTTGGATGGAATTAAAGCTCAGCTTTTAACCTTGTGTCTGGTACATTATGGAGGTCATGAAATATATGAAATGGATATGACTCCCTCCAGCACACTTTAGCATCTTACCGTCACTACCAGGAAGATCTAACAATACTGACGCTGAGACTTCCTGCACTTCAGCATGTTCACTGCGTGCCACAAAACCACCACTAATCTGAGGAAGTAAGCAAAAACATGCGTTCGAACAGAGATTCCTGTAATAATAATAATAATCATAATCATAATAAGAAATGAAATTGCAGCAATCAAAACAGACAATAATTATTGGCTAAAATGTGTGCACTTTACATACAAATACCTATAAATACAAAAGACGTTTGTCTTTGTCTCTGCACAAAAATCAGCTTAAAAGACAACAATAATGAATAATTAAAAACAACAATATTGTTTTTGTCCTAAAAAATGACATCAATATTCAACAGAAGCTGAATAAACAACAGTTGTTCTTTTTGTGCATGCATCTGGATAATTTAGCGCCAGAACATAAACCACTACAACAGATACAGATGCTCTCACATGCAGGAACGTAAGCGCTAAACTAACAAAGCGGTTATTCAGCAGTCTTTGTTTCTTTTTTAAGAAAGTATGTTCGTTCCACACTGGCGAAGGTTCCAGGGATAGAACAGGATCTCAGAGGTGCAAGAAAAAATCACCTGTGTGCTTCCGTCAGACAAAGACCTGTCGCTCTTCCTAAACATGATATAGGTGCCAGTCGTAGCCTGAGGGCCTGTGGTTTTAATATTTAATATTTCATTTAATAACATGGGTCGCACTTGGCACGCGTGCCCTTGAATGCAATGAAGGACACAAGCTCTCAGCATGTTCTTACGACGAAACTGTCATATTTATGTTCAGTCTCTGTATCTTCCCATATTATTGAGAGAATATGTGCCATCATTCGTCAGCCTCAAACTTGTATCACTTTGTATGTGCGTGGAACAATACAGCAGTTACTAAATAGAAGAATGTCCAAGGTTCTTTTAAGGCTGACATTTTAAGTACTTTAAAATAAAGTGTACTAACACAAAAATATATGTATTAGTGTACTGTATTTCTTAAAAGTGTGTTTTGAATGATTTAACAATTAGTTTATTGTTAGTTTAAATTAAATTGATTTTATTTAAAATATATTATTAATGCAACATTTTCCCAATAAGGCACACTTTATATAAATACACTAATTACCACTAACACTGTAAAGTGTTTTATAATTGCATTGCTTAAAAGTGAGCTATGATCGCTTTACGTAACATTTTAGTGGATTTTTATATTCTATAACTAAGCTCTTTTTGAATTTTCATGAAACACACAGTAGAAATGTATTATTTAAGGTCCGTTGTATGTCACAAAAAAAATAAAGTGTTTTTAATGAAACAGATACTGTTTAGTTTGTTTGTACATTATATACCATAACTGTGCTGCATTATTGTATTATCTATGTGTTAATAAGGTACTTATCCTTTCAATTTACGGGTGTTTATATTTACATGAATTACATTTACAGTCATTTTAATCAAATGTATTATTTCTAACATTCAAGTTTTTATTTTATTAAAGGTGAAAAACAACAGTTTCATGAAGTGACTACACAATAGGTCTAATTTTAGAATGTGTTTAGATAAGTATAAAAATTCACAATTTAACAGTTAAGTGTACTTTTAGCATAAAGTAATTGAAGTGCTATATTTTTAAAGTGGAAAAAAAAGGTGCTACTAATGACATAGCAATAGTGTACTTCACTGTACTATTTAAAGATACCATAAACATAGTTAAGTATATCATATATAGAGAATGTTAACATAATTACAATAAATTTGAAATGAATTATTTAATCTATAAAAAAAATATGTGGGCAATACATTGTAAGTACATTTTGTATATATTCATTAGATGTTATTCTTATATTTTAAATAATTAATAAGTGCATTTTCTATGCATGATGAGTATATTTCAAAAGTGTATGAAATATGGTTTAAATTGTCATACAAGTGT
The DNA here is from genome assembly GCA_019740295.1 of Labeo calbasu. NCBI lineage: Eukaryota > Metazoa > Chordata > Actinopteri > Cypriniformes > Cyprinidae > Labeo > Labeo calbasu. The sequence goes on along the minus strand of JAHKKF010525290.1, from coordinate 7,856 downwards.
TTTTTTTTTTTTTTTTTTCAAATACAGTGATATGTTAAAAGCACATTTTAGTTCATATTCATGGTGTCCCAAAATAGCACATTTAAGTACAGTTAGATGTTCTTAAAATTATTTTAAGAAGTACTAAAGAGTATATATATATATATATATATATTTTATGTTAAGTACAAAATTAGTGTGTGAAAACAGAGCACTTTAAGCAGTGGAAGTGTACTAAGTGTATTGAGTATTTTAGTGCACTTTTTCCACCTGCATACAAGCAACAGCACATACAATAGAGCAAATATACAAATAAAATAAAAAGTGTTTTTCAGGTTTTTTAGGTAGGTCTAACATTAATTTTTAGGTACAGAAATTGAATAAAGAAATCAAATGTAAAATGTAACCCTGGACCACAAAACCAGTCGCAAGTAGCACGGGTATATTTTTAGCACTAACCAAAAATACATTGTATTACATTGATTAGTAATACGCATTGCTAAGAGCTTCATTTGGACAACTTTAAAGGTTTTCTCAATATTTAGATTTTTTGCATCCTCAGTTTCTAGATTTTCAAATAGTTGTATCACAAACAAATATTATGTTGGAAAGCTTATTTATTCAGCTTTTACATGATTTATAAGTCTCAATTTCAAAAAATTGACACTTACTACTGTATGGTCCAGGGTCAAATATGTCATATTTTCATATATGACTAGCATATATAAATTAAAGATGAATCCTTATTGAAGTTACAAAAGCAACTTAGTCAAAAGCAGTGAGTGATTTCCTTGTCTTTTGTTGTTTATTAACATTAAAGTGCTTTCACTTTAAGTACACTGATACTGTAAATCCAACTGCTAGGATACTCACCAATATGGGCATGTTGACATAATTTTTTTTGTGAATTTGTCCATTCAAGCACAAAACATTAAAAAGGACTCAGGGACTGTCTGAGACCTGAGACCTGAAAGCAGACAACGAACACAGTTTTTCGTTGCAATGTATTAGGGAGCGAGAATGCGTATCCTTTGACAGAAACATACTTTAGCCAAACTCTGATTTATGTGTTGTTATTTTCAACAAACCATTTTACAAATGCCTCATCAGATTTAAGTTGAACCGCAGTTCAAGTGCATGCCAAACCATGGGTGGAGAACAGCATGTTACACCCCTAAATAAAAGTTGTAACAAATGACTATTGGAGTATGTTTTACAAAAAAACAGTAATATACTCAAAATTTTAAATATCATGTTTAGTTCAAAGTATTAGCCTACTTGTAGTTTTATTTGTAAAATTTACTAACAAAATTAAGAAACTAGTGAAATTATTTTTTAAAGCAAATCGTACACCTTTTTTTTTTTTTTTTAGTGTAACCGTTATCACAGCGTCTAAACAGAAGAATAAATATTCTGCTATAAATAACTCCTTTGTTGCTTAATGAATAAAGTCAGATTTTGAAAGGTATGAGGGTGTGTAAATGATAATAGAATTTTTATTTTATTTATTTATTTTTTTAAATGTAATATGTCCAGCAAAATAGTTTTTTATTAAATGGAAATAACAATCCAAATGCATCAAGGCCAAAAGATATTTAGTGGTTTTGCACGTTTAAGAGGTTTGTCTTCATGCCCCTCGGAGGGAGCCGTCTCTGACAGTGACTAGTGTTTGCTTTCAGCTCAGTAGTGATGTGAGAAATCGATGGTTGTGCTGATCACTTCACCTTCACTAGAGCAGGCTGTTCAATCGATGCGTTTGATGTCAGGACTGGGATGAACTGAGTCAAGTGGAGAGTGGAGTTGATCTTATTTCTGTCTCTATTGGGTTACAGGGAGATGCAGGGAGCCAGAGGAAGACAAAGAGAGGTCACTGGCCGAGCTGACTGTGATGAATTACAAGAACAACACTTCTGGATTTGTGGAGAGTGAACTTGAATTGTTTGGTCACTAGCTGTAAATACGTCAAAACCATAGCTCTCATTTTGGCGAGTGTTCAGAAACTTGGTACTATATGCAAAACAACATATTTGTTGCTGGGTTGTCTGAACGAATAGGTGCCTTATACCCAAAGGGGTTAAGATTTATTAGCTAGCACGGTCTTGTCAACCCCTGCTGGTAAATATTGTAAAAAAAAAAAAGACCTGCATGTTGCTGCACCATGTTTTCTCTATTCACCACAAAAAAAAGGGTGTTAGATTTATATGATGTAATGATTTGGAAATGTAATGTAATGATTTAAGTTATGCAAACATAGTTTGTTTATGTAATTGTAGCATCATGAACATAAGTAGTCTCAAAGTGATTTCATATGTTTCTCTGGCAAGAATGATGCATTTAATTTCATATCAGTTCTCAGTATAGAAAAATACTATTGTGCTAGTGCTGGGTATGTTATTCTAAAATAAATAAATAAATAAATAAAAACTAGCTACTAATTACATATTCAACAGTGTGATTATATTACTAATTATGCTCTCCAAAAAAGTATTGCATTAATTATTACCAATTACTTTCTAAATCCCATACCAGCCTCGACCAGCAGAACTGACATGTTTCATTCTTTCAAATAAATAATATAAAACCAGATAATTCTTGAACTGACCAATTTGATTAAAGGGAGAATTTTACATAAAAAATATGCATTTTAACATTAGATGTTACATTTTTGATGTTACATACTGTAGTAAAATTGTTCTATAGTCTATGCAATTACATCAAAAGTACCTGAAATGAGCATGCATAGTGGTGGCAGAAAAACACTGGTAACAAGTGGAGGGAAATTGGTAAAATCAATGGAAAAACTATTTTGATGCCAGAATCGGAATTCAAATTATTTTTATAGAATACTGTCATCAAAGACACCATTTGAAGTTAAATGCAGACATTTAAACAGACAGACTACGGATGAAAACTGCTATGATTACTTTACTTTTAAAGCATAAATTTGATTTAAACAATATGTCTACATAATATTATATTGTATTAGCGCTACAGTTACAGCCAGACATAATGTTTAAACCTACTACTATCAACATTTCACATAACATTTATTTATTTAATCTCGCAATTTTGACTTTTTTTCTCACGGATGCAAGTTTATATCTCTTAGTTCAGATTTTATAACTCAATTAAATTCAACAATAGTTATCAGGGGAAATAAAGCCAGAGCTTTCTGCAACCAGATAAGCTCCGCCCACAAAAAATGTCATCACTGTTTGTAAACACTGAATTGGTCTATTGAAACAATTCTAAACCATCGTAACTAAACATTAAACACAATCAAGTGTTTCATTTCAAAGTAACTGATTGGTTTACATTCACCCTACAAAATTCATTTCAGTAGACTACATTTTAGAGAATTGCATTAATCAAAAGCAAAAAAATCAAGTTTAGTGGAGAAAGTAAATTAGACCTTTTTGTTAAAATACATATTCCAAGCAAGATATATTTCATATTTATAATAATAAAACATTACCATGTCAGTTCCACAATTATTAGTCAGGTGGCATTAACAATTCCTCAATTCCTTCATGCAGACGAGTTCTGATTGCTGAGTTTTGGGGAATACAGCAGACTACTACGATATGACATACTTTACTGGAACTGTACAGCATTGATCCGCCACTACCATCCAGACACCTTAATCTGCTCTTTAAAAGCCCTGAAGTGTGCTTGTCTGCACCATGCTATGGATACATGTGCTTTTCACCACCATGATCACAAAACATATCTTTTAAATGAAATTGCACTTACCTCTTGCTTTCCACGGGCATTAATGGCGCAAAGTTAATTGCACCAGGCAAATACTGCTGAGTTTTGTCAATGACGCATAATCTATAATGAGCCTAATTTACATAGAAAGCAGTTGTGTTTGCGAAGAGTAACAATGAGTTGATTTAAATACCTGCTGTGCATTTAGGCCCAGTTAAATTGGATTGTGAGTGGTTAGTAAATAAGATGCAGATTTCTGAAATAGTGAAATACTTTGCACAAAAGTAGTGCAACTATTTAGTGAATTTGTTTGGATCGGCCAACTTTAATGCCTTTGGAGACATTCCCTCCGCTGAATGGAGAATAATCCACCTTCTAAATAAAAGACTGTTTCATCAGTTCCTCACAGTATGGGCCGACCTCATTAACCTCTCGTAATTAAGAATTGCTGACACCATTTACTCCTGGAGTATGAATGGAATGAATCTTTATTAAGTGTCATAAACTGTGAAATGCCGCAGCATTAACCTTTTCAGTACAGTATTTGAAAAGTACAGCCATGCGAACCGACGACGACACCACGAATGCTGATTGCTGTCTGGATAAGCACGGTAAACACAATAGCCCCGACCTGTTTACCAGAGGTCCCTCGGGTTCCAGGGAAATATCTGTATTAAATGGAATGGGATTAGTTAAACCTTCATCAGAGCCTTATTACAGAGGTCTTATGGGTATAAAGCTACTCAAGAAGACTGTTTCACCAGGTATTTAACCCTCATCATTACCGTCAGCTTTAAATCTGCTTATGAGGCTGGGGAATGAACGCTAGACAGTAAGCTTAACTCTCAGACTGAGTTCAGATTTAATATACCATGCAAACAGTCACTCAATACACATTATTCAATAATATTTGGCTAGACTCTTCAGGACACACAATAACACAGACCGGAAAACGCATGCATGCACGCTCTCGCACACAGACAGAGCTGAGTATTGAGACGGACTGCAAGTTTATAAGGTTTGCAGATGAAAAAAGGAAAAAGTAAAGCCTTACTTTTCCTGGTCTTATGGCCGTAACTAACATAGATATTTAGGTGGACACCCAGTACTCATAATAGTGGTTAATGCCATTTTTGCTATGACTGTTATCACTAGATTTAAAATACATTTATTTTATGTTAAGTATAGTTTAAGTCTATTAACATATTTTCTGACATATCACTCAAGACTTATGAAAATTGTAATTAAACTTTATTTGGAGTACTACTTGTGCATGGTGCACATTTCTTAATATTAAGCCTAAAATATGTTTTAATGTTGAGGATGAGGATTGTATGATTTTTAAATAATATTGATTTTTAAATGCAAAATATTTTATGTACCTAAGCGTTCGCACAATCAAATATACTTCAGTATATCTTTAGTTGGACAGCACTACTTCCACACAATTAAAGTGCATTAAGCACAAAATTAGTTTTTCCAATTTAGCAGACTTGAAATGTACCAGTTTAGTATACTAAAATTACAATTGCAGGGTATTTTTTATTAAGTGTGTGTGTGTATTCACTAGGGGTGTTTCAACAATTAAGAGACTAAATAATCCCTAACAATATTTCCTCCTATTATAATAATTAATTTCCCTTAACCAATTAAACATCTATAATCTGTAATATTTTTAATATAAATGTAAGACTTTACAATAACCTTCCTTAGTTAATGAATTAACTAACAATGAATAAAACTGTTGTTACCATATTTATGAATCTTTGTTCATGTTAGTTAATAATAATACACCTGTTTATTGTTAGTTCATGTTAGTTCAGATGCATTATATTAATATAAACAGATACAAGTTTCAATAAAACACATAATAAAAAACTTTTAATGAATTAATACTAACTATAATTAATTAATGCTTAAGATTTTTTTTTCATTGTTAGCTCATATTAACTAATTGATTGTGTAGTGTTGCCATAATAAACAATAATTTATATAATTTGTACAAATAATGGACAAACACTTTTAAACGTCAAAAATTACAATTAAATGATTTCTTAAAATGTTAGCAATTGTATTTCAGGTGCTATTTCATTTCAGCTTGTCAAATTATTATTATTAGATGTCAAGAAGAAGAAGAAAAAGAATACATAATAATAATAATAATAGTCAAGAAGAAGACGACATTTTTCTTTTTCTACTTCTTCATACTATGTATCCTTTTTCTTCTTCTTGATGTCTAATAATAATAATTAGTTGACAAGCTAAAATGGAATGGCACCTGAATTTTGCAGAAATTTTAAGAAACAACGGATCAACTACTGATTTATTAAACATGCATAATTGAACATGTTACCATGATAATATATGTTTCAAAAGTGGCAAGGAACATCTGTAAGTTTCCTCTCGTATGATCCTGCTGACTCAGGGTGGGAGACGCCTCCGGATCTTTCATCTCTCTTATTGACACCAGCAGGGACTAATGGCTCCACGCTGAGGGCCGCGTGGCCCAGCGTCCATCAGGAGGTGTACTAACATCCATAAATGGCTTTCAGAATTACTCCAAACGTGGAAGAGTGATGTTTAGATAATAGACCGAGATGGATTAGCATGCAGATAAATATTTCAACACTTTGGCTTTGTTTATTGATTGAGTCAGTAATTTCCACTTCAGCTCAAATGAAGGCGGTTCCAGACTGTCGAGACCGATGTCTTCCTCGTGTCTCTCAGCCTGTGAACTCTGGGCTAAAAAATTAACAACTTCTCAATGGAGTTTTCTGCTAAAGCAGCAGTAATGTACCTGGCCTGGCTGATTCCCAGGTGCCCTCTGGAACTCAGCGCACAGCATAATGCAGTTTACACAATATAACATTGTCAGCTTGTACGACTTTTTCCCCCTTATGTTTTGTGTCACTGCACAAATCTTTTTAAAGTACAGTTTACATTTTTGGAGCTTGACGCCAAATAACATGAACTAAACTGAACTAACTAAACTTTTCTGTCCAGCAGTTATGAGCCTAAATGTTTATAATTAAACGTAATAGGATTTTTGCGATTGAGAAACAGACTAATGGTCAGCATGTTTGTTTGAGGCCACATCCCACACGAGTCTCACTAAAAGTACTGAGACAGTCAGAGGAAAAAGCAATCCGCAGACGTGCTAATTAACGCTGAAAGACTTTCCTCTGGCCTGGCGCCTCTTGTGCCGTCCATGATGAGACCATCACGTTTATTTCTGAATACCTTAATATCTCCTTAAGTGATCAATAATGTGCATCATCATAAATCACGCCATGGCTGCAAAGCTGTTATTCCAAAAGTCAATACCAAACTTGGGAGCAACTAATGGCAGGATTTGGTCTGGTTCCCTGTGGGAAAGACAACAGAAGAGAGAGAGAGAAAAAAAAAAAGATTCATGCGTACAGTATGACATGAGTTTTCACATCTCAGCAAAGGTAGTCAACGAGCTCTAGTCTCATCTTCCAGACACTGTGGCGACTGAATGGATCTCCAAGATAAGTGTGCTGTTGAAACGCTCAAGTTAAATTATAGGCTGGCATGTGAGAAGAAATTAACAGGATTGCAGCTAGCACAACTACGGTTTTAACTATCTAAGTTTGTAATAACATTGTAATAACATCTTAAAGTGATACTATAGCTTCATACACCTTACCATTTCTCACCTGCTACAAACGCCACATTCATTTCCCAAAGATGTGTTTATAAAGCATTCGAAAAATTATGACCGAGAAAGTGAGGGGGCTTGGAATGAATGAATGAATGAATGAATGAACGATAACATTGTATTTTGGTTTTGTTTACATTTTAAAGTAGGTATGAAAATGCATATTCTCATTCCAATTCCAATTATAATGCCTTTTTTTAAATAATTGGTCGTTTAAACTTATAATATAATACAATATAATATAATTTTCAGACTGGATTTTAGATCTAATTTAGATTTAGATAATATAAAGCTATCTTAGTTTGTAATAACATTGTAATAACATCCAAACGTTATAATATAGCTTCATACACCTTAACATTTCTCACCTGCTACAAACGCCACATTCATTGCCAAATATGTTTATAAAGCATTCGAAAAATTATGACAGAGTGAGGGGGCTTGGAATGAATGAATGAATGAATGAATGAATGAATGAATGAAT
>JAHKKF010525289.1:0-63584 GCA_019740295.1 Labeo calbasu | reverse complement strand
GGGGTGTAAAATACACATTTTTTGGTATGGTTCCCCTTGTAAAATTAGCATTCCAGGGGCTAAATATTAAGCTATTGGGGTCAATCCAACCCACGGACATGAAAAACAACCTGTGGCAACAATATTAAAGTAGCAACACTGGTATATAGTGTTATACAGGCCTATGCCTAAAAGAACAAGATGTTTGAATGTTTTTAGGCACCATTTCTGTCTGTTTGGGAGCAGGTGTAAAATTACTAATACTTAGCCACATACTAATAACTAAATACAAATGGCTTCTGCATTGGCACTGTTGACTGTTAATGCTTCATCTACGCCACTAGGTGTCAATAAAAGTTCAAGTAAGCTTTCACACCATCCTGTGTGACATAAAAAATGAGTAGACCTTTAAATAAACACAACTCTGCAGAGGTGCTAATGTGTCAGATGTTTGGAGTTTCTCACCCTCCACTGAAATGTCCTGGATTGCAAAGCGCAGGATGATGGTCCAGATCATACCAAGGGTCATTTTCACATTACCATCCACAATCTCTGCAAGTCAGAACAGTCAGAAAAACAGTTTCACTTGACAGAAGAGTACAGTTAAGAATAAAAGGGATTAAGGTGCTTATATGTGACCCTGGACCACAAAACCAGTTGTAGCAATAGGCAACAATACACTGTATGGGTCAAAATGCCAAAAATCATTAGGATATTAAGCAAAGATCATGATCCATGAAAATATTTTGTAAATTTCCTACAGTAAATATATCAAAACTTAATTTATGATTAGTAATATGCATTGCTAAGAACTTCATTTGGACAACTTTAAAGGCGATTTTCTCAATATTTAGATTTTTTTTTCACACCGTCAGATTCCAGATTTTAAAATAGTTGTATCTTGGCCAAATATTGTCCTATCCTAACAAACCATACATCAATGTAAAAGCTTATTTATTCAGCTTTCAGACGATGCATAAATCTCAAATCCACAAAATGGACCTTTAAGACTGGTTTTGTGGTATGTAAGCAGAAGAGATTTATTAAGCCTCACCTTCAGCACCGATGGAGACCAGTTTCACTCCCTTGCTGCTGATAAACTCCAGGGCCTTGTTTACGTTGGCGATCTTGTGGAAACGCATTTTGCCTTTGTCTGGTTTAGGGAGTCTCTCACCTGACATAACACACACAGACAGTCAAAATCATACAATAAGGACATATATGGCTTCATGTGAAACTGTTAATGGGGGAAGTGTACAGTAATATGGCCATATTATTTTCACATGAGCTACATTTGAGAACCTGAAAGCTTTATGCAAGAGACTTATGAGAAAGGCCAGAAATATGAGAAACACAGAATATGAACACAAAACCCACATTCTCCCCCTTAAAAGTATATTTAAAGAAGAAGTTCACTTACAGAACAAATATAATTTATAGATAATGTACTCACCCCTTTGTCATCCAAGATGTTCATTTCTTTCTTTCTTCAGTCGTAATGAAATTTTGTTTTTCGAGGAAAACATTTCAGGATTTTTCTCCATAATGTGGACTTCAATGGTGCTCCAAAATGTAGTTTAAATGCAGCTTCAAAGAGCTCTAAACAATCCCAGCCAAGAAAGAAGGGTCTTATCTAGCAAAACGATGTTATTTTCTAAAAAAAAAATGACAATTTATATACTTTTTAACCTCAAATGCTCGTCTTGTGTAGCTTTTGTGAACTCTGTCTATTCCAGTTCAAGACAGTTAGGGTATGTCAAAAAACTCCCGTCTCATTTTCTTCTCTAAATTCAAAATCATCCTACATTGCTGTTTTACCTTTTTTTTGTAAAGGCTGTTTGATCTTCTTTGCACGTTTACTTTGTAAACATTGGGCCATTACTTCTGCAGCGACGTAGGATGATTTTGAAGTTGGAGGAGAAAATGAGATAGGAGTTTTTCAACATACCCTAACTGTCTTGAACCAGAACACATAGATTTTAAGCAGAGACAAGAATTTGAGGTTAAAAATTATATGCATTTTCTTTTTTTTTCTTTTTTTTAGAAAAACACAGATCGTTTTGCTAGGTAAGTCCCTTCTTCCTCGTCTGGGATCGTTTAGAGCCCTTTGAAGTTGCATTTAAACTGCATTTTAGAAGTTCAAACTCACGGAAACTATAGAAGTCCACTACATGGAGATCCCGAAATGTTTTCTTCAAAACACATAATTTCTTTACGACTGAAGAAAGAAACACATGAACATCCTGGATGATAAGGGGGTGAGTAAATTATCTGTACAGTTTTGTTCTGGGAAGTGAACATCTCGTTAAAAGGGATAGCTCACCCAAAAATGTAAGTTTTGTCATTAATTACTCACCCTCATGTTGTTCATCTTCAGAACACAAATTAAGATATTTTTAATGAACTCCAAAGCTTTCTGACCCTGCATAGTCAGCAACTACCATGTTCAAGGCCCAGAAAGGTAGTAATGACATCGATAAAATAGTTTATGTGAGAAATTAATGACTTTATTCAACAATTTCTTCTCTCCTGTGTCAGTCTTCGATGTGCGTTCACAAGAGTACCACGATGCATACGTGCACATAAGACGCAGTACGCCGGCTTCTGTGTCAGCAGCACCACACATATGGACATACCGTCATGATAAACTCTCATCGACTGACACGGAAGAGAAATCGTTGAATAAACTGTTACTTTTGTTTTCTTTGTGCACAAAAGGTATTCTTGTAGCTGCATTACATGGACAATTTTCATGATGTCCTTACTACATTTCTGGGCCTTAAACGTGTCAGTTGCATTGCCATCTATGCAGGGTCAGAAAACTCTCGGATTTCATCAGAAATGTCTTAATTTGTGTTCTTAAGATGAATGTCTTGCGAGTTCAGACATGAGAAATTAATGACAACATTATTATTTTACGGCACTGAGCACCAGTCTCATCGACAGATCCAGTGAGACGCTTACCTGAGATAACCTCCAGCAGCAGCATGAGTTTGAGTCCATTTCTGAAGTCTTCCTCAATGTTCTCAATCTGTGTCCCTGCCTTACGCAGGTGAGAGTTGCACCAGGCAGTGAAGGTCTGAGGGGGAAAAAAAGAAGAAATGATGTTGTAAGCAATTTGTATCATGTTTAATTGTTTAGAGGTGTTAGCGCCAATAGCCTCGTGGTTAGTACGCCAACATACAGTGCATCTGCTCTCACGATGACAACGAGTTTGATTCCCGTCTCGAGGGCCTTTGCTAGTCCTGCTCCCCTCTCTTCACCCAATACTTTCCTGTCTGCTGTCCTGTCTAATAAAGCTTAAAAAAGGCCCTATATATATATAAAAATTCAGTTTGAAGGTTTGGCATGGTGTGGTCATATAGAAAACGATTAATCGCAATTATTCGCATAGAAAATAAAAGTCAATATATGTGTGTGTAATTGTTATGTATATATAAATACACACAAATTTATGTATATATTTAAGAGAAATATGTTACTTATGTATAAAATGTTTATTTATATATCATATAAATTAGATATATAATAAATACATATATTTGAAAATATTTCTTAAATATATACACACATATGTTTGTAATTAAATATACATAATAATTACAGACAGTACACACACATATTTTAGACCAACTCAAACTTTTATTTTGTATGCGATTAATCGTTTGACAGCCCTAATAGAAACACAGCGGATGTTATCCTTTTACATGAAATATGTCAAATAATTAATTTTATATAAATAATTTTAATTTTAAAAAATACTATGAGTGCATTTGCCCCCAAATCTAAAATATTCAAAGCGGCACTGATTTTTGCTTTGAGCAAAGGTTAATTTCTGTCCCTGAACTACGCATAGTTGGATCTATAAGCAGCGTCGGCTGTACATGCCTCGCTGGGAGCCCCAGCGTAAGATAGAAGGGGACAGAGAGCGAGCGAGGTGACCGAAGAATGCCAAGGCCCAACGTAATTTGATGTAAGGCTGGAAGTGGAGACCCTTTTGCAGCAGGTGGCCACCCTTCAAATCACCCCCCTCTGCCAAAGACCACCAAAATTAGCTTGGGAGGGGGAGGTGAAGATGAGGAGGAGAGAGGGGGAGTGAAGAAAGCTATATCGGGGAGCCATGAGACACCAGCAGACAGCTGAAAGCACAGCATTCCTGGAACAGACGCTCAAAACACTACAGCGAGAAAAAAATGTGTGATGTTTATTGTATAAAACATCCTCATAAAACTTTTCAAAACAATTACAATCAAAAGCAATAACCTTGACTGAGTGTAATTTTTAAAATTGGAGACTGAATGTCATGGGTTCAAGAAATGAAAAGGGCGATTATTTTAGCGGCCACCCAAGTATGTGCACCAGGAATATGAAACATTTTTCTTGGACGTCCTTGAACTCACTACATTGTGAATGGGGGTATAAATATTTAGTGAAGAAACAGGTTGGTCGTACAGACATAACTTGGCATGTCAGTGATGCTTTCATTACTTTTTCACATGCTAATTGCTCTAGCATTAATGACGTATACACTCCATAAGTCAATTAATCATATTAGATGTTTTTCATATACAACCTAAAGCAGTGAATAGTTGATTGAAGCATATAGCTTAAATGGAGACATCTATAAAGCAGTCTTAATAAACATATGCATTAAAAAATCGAGGCTAGATGGCGCAAACTGAAACAACTATTCAAAATAGCCTGCAAAAAATGTAAGGCACACACTGTGTTGATTCCAACTGAATCTTGATCTGAGGTTGTGTTTCTAATGTCAGCTACTGTACAGTGATGACTACAGCAGAGACGCTCTCTGAATTATTTTAGCCGTGCGATCCATTGGCACTCCAGTTACATCATCATTTCAACTATTCCTGTCATATACGCATCTGTGCAAAAGCTTTGCATTGAGTCAGCTGACTGCAGCCGCGCTGCTATCGTGACAAGGCATTGTTTAAAGTGAAGACTACGCAATTCACAAATCAACACATGCAAACTCACAGATCACATATTCAACATGTTATTGTATCCACCTTTTTCTTCCCGTAAGAGCGAGCGCGGCCATTTGTAAATTTTATGAGTGTGGCTTCCGGTCTCATCTACATCCAGCTATGTTTAGCCATACAAAACAGCTCGTTTTGCTTCTTTATATTGCTAATTGGTGTGCCTTACCACATTATTTTAATGTATTATCTTAATTATGAACACTGGTTTGTAGTGCAGTTTTACAGTTTACTGCACATTATTTTTCTCATTATTAAGTCTTTCACATTAAAGTACTTCAAAATTTCATGTCATATTTAATGTTTCTTGTCATTTTTTTGTATTTGTGAAACTTACTAGCAATCTCTGAGTGAAAATTGTTTCTAAATCAATTTTTACACCATTGTGAGCAACTTTTTAAAACACAAGGAACAGAGATTATTGCAAATGTTTTACTCATTAAGGAATTTCACCTGAGGGAAGATTCTGCTTTACAGTCTCACGCTTGTTAGCTGATCAAAACTGATGCCAGATTATTTATGCTCTACAGATGACAGCAACGCCACAAGCACATTCCACTGGATCACGTGTCCTCTAGCAGGAAGAAATTACTGAAGCTACTAAGGGTTTCCTTATTAACATAACTGCTTTTTGACAAATGATAAGCCTTTAAATACTTTAAACCTTCTGTTTAAACTTAAATAAGACTTTACTGTAAATCTGTTGCATCTATATTCAATATATTTTAAGTGGCTGTGGATGTGTTTAAACTCTATGGTTGGATATCAAGCAATTTCACTTTACCTTAACAGAAATGACAAGCAACAAAATCCAAAGTCATTCTGTGAACTACTGTATGTATTATCAATTTAGTCTGCTGTAAAACTATCCCAAACACCAAATAATAAATATAGAAAGTCAAAAGCAGTGCTTCATGTGAGAAGAGCATCAACAATTATATATGGCATTATTATCTGGCAGATTACTTCAATGAACATTAATGGGAACATGTGTTAGTATGTTATTCATCATTGTTATTCATATGAAGAGTTTATTTGCAAAAACAGATAACTTTTTTTTTTAACTTTCAATTATGTTTTTAATTATATTATGTTTTTAGTGTGTTTTATTGTTAGTTAGTTATTTTTTACCTGCAGTTTGATTGAGATTAATGAATGCACAATAGTAAAAAAAAAACATGATTTTTGAAAATAGTTAAAACAGTTATCTGTTTGTGCAAATTAACTCTTCACTTACTATTGAAATGAACTTTAATTTTAGTTATATTTATTATGCATACTTAGTTATTTTATACTTCAAGTTAAACCAAATAAAAATGAGAAATGTTGCCTTGGCAATTAGCTGAAATAACGATTTTTTTTTTTAAATATATTTTATTTCAGTTGGTTTATTTTTTTTCAAGCAACAAAATGTTTTCTATGGTTTTAATTTTAGCACTTATGGGAATACTACCTGCCTGTAAAGTAATATCACCACTACAACTGACATTAACAAGATACACAGACTTTTTCTTATGTGTTGGTCAAAACATAATTACTGAAGGAAACTACACTGGGAATAAATGTGGCACTGAGAAAGTTGTAGAGCGGGTTGCGGCGCATTCAGGTGAAAGGGCTGAACATAGGATTCTGGGTAACATGATATTTAACATTTGAAGGCCTGGTATTTAAAGCTGCAACCTAGGTAAAGCTGTAAACTTGGCATTTGACTTACATGCAGTCATTTAGGTGCCAGTTCGCCCATTTGTTAAATGTGCATACACAAAGCAATATAAACTATTTTAATTCACCTTAGCACCTTTCTCCAACATTTTACCATTTTTCAGCAGAATAAGTAACATGGACTCAATAAAGCAAAAATTAAGGTTTTTTATTGGAATAGTTTCATGAAGAACCATTAACGTCCTTGGAACTTTTCCACTGCACAAAAAATTTCTTTAGATTTTGAAATTGCTTTCACACTAAGAAAATAGGTTCTTTAGCAAAACAAAAACTGTTCTTCTGTGGCATCGCTGTGAATTGCGTAAACCCTCTTTTGGAAACTGTGTAAAAGGAAAATCATCTGCTTGAGTGTGAACGGGATTGATCAGGAAACTCAACCAATTATTATTGTCCCATTGTTTGCATTTACATGCCCTGAAAGTCAAATCCAGCCTGAAATAAGTTTACCTGGCTGACCTGGTCTCCTACAGTAAACTACCCCCCAGCCCCCATGCTTACATTAGGTAGTTTATAGAAGCTCCCCTAGAAGGACACCTCTTCTGGAATAGCAACTGCCATTTGATCGTATGACTTTCTTCAACCCCCATTTCCCACCTCCACCCCCTTTCACACCCCTACCGTGTGCCTGAAGAATGTGCACACCTATCTGAAACCCTCAGGTTCTGCGCATAGGGTATCTAATTAGAATGAAAAAACATGTGAATTTTTCTTCTGACTTGTGAGATTCGCAAACCTCATAAAGAGACGGATGAAATACACAAATTTCATCATATGAAATATGCAATACAGTAATACTCAGGTAAGTGTCCAATACTTTTCGAGAAACCATAAAGTATACAGTCTCAATAAATCCCTCATACTAGAAATGTAGCTTATTGAAGAGGCCTGAACTACATTTACCATGCCTCAAAGTGATGACTATACAAGCATAGAGAGCAGAAAGGGATCCATGAGAAGTGTGGTGGTGCAACACAACACAGAAATTTAAAATAAAACCAGAATTAAATAATATTAAGTGTCTCAGAATCTCTCGCTTCTCTTTCTCAAAACTCAGTGGCTCACTTGGCTTCCCTTGCAGGATCTGACACAACCTAAATAATACAGTACTGTAGAGACACAGTCTCTCCATCTAATAAACTAGACTCAACATTGAACTAACAAATGGTACGCGACCAAGATACCAAAGCACAAAGATGCAAAGGACTCAACAGTAATTCCCTGAAGCGGGTAGGCTTAAAGAAATAACATTAACCAGAGTAATGGTTAAATTTGAAGAAAAATGTGCAGTATGACAGTTCTGGATGGACGCCCTACATTCAGGTGCAAAAAGACTCAAGCTTTATTTAGATCCCCTTCAGCTTCCACAACATGGTCACTAGGCTACTTCGGGTTCACATAAAAAATACATTAACTGTATGACAAGAACAACTTAACATTAAAAATGGCACATATTCCATCTGAAACCTAATTTTATCACTAATTGAAACACAAAGTACCAAACAAAGTAGTAGTAGTAGTAGTAGAACCATCTTTTAAAATGGCTGACTACAAGTAACTGCTGTTACATTCCTTAAATATTGTACACTATCGTTTATTTATATCGTCTATTCTTAATAATATCGTTTATTATTTTTTGTTTACAGTATTAAAGGAATTAATGCATCTTTTTTGTTGGGAGGCAAAACATAAACCTAATCTAGAATGAAAAGTAACTAGTCTACTTTTACATTAAACTACAACAGGACAACTAAAACATATCGTATACAATTTCATTTGACACCCGGAGGCTCATAACCAACATTTTTGAAGGTTAAACACCACCAGGTCATATTTTGTACCTTATTCACGGAATATACCAGTTTCTGAGTCTCCCAAAAGCTATCATTTGTGTTTTAGTGTGGTACTGAGCGAATTCAAAAAGAAAGAAAAATGTTGTGCCCTCAAGGGGATGTAAATTAATCTGCAGGGTCGTCAGGTTAAAACCTTGCTTATTAATAAACACCTCTCACACGTACCATCAGTCATTTAACTAGAATCAACAGATGATGATGAACAAACTGCTTGGATTAATGGGTTGGGTGACAGTATGGGTCTCGTATTTTTAGTTGTAGAGTCTAATTGCGGCCGTGTGTGCCACTTCCGTCCATTCTGAACACTGACTTTCCTCTGTAACGCACTGTTGCTTCATCTGCTCAGCTGTTACTGTCACTTTAGTTATGTATAATGTACTTTAGCTACTGTCATATATTAATGACAGTCAACATCAAAACGAATTTAAATTATATTTATATCATATTTACTGCAGCTAATTAGCTATTTTCAAACCACGTTGAAATTAAATATGAATACAAAATTATTCAGTACTTAATGAGGTAACAGCTGATTGGTTCGTGTTGCTGAGCGGCGTATGACGTAGAGATTCGACGCCGTCTAATTTCAAAATTATTTCATTAAAATTCCGACACGTTTTTACATCTGCCTTTCATTTCATAAGTAATACTCATATAATTATATATATATAAATTAGCCAGCTGACTTTAAATATATATATAAATTCTGGCTGTAACAACGTTTAAATATTTAAACGCAATAAGTGAGCACTCCTTAGTTTTTACCTTCCGCTGCTGCTTCTCCCAAGCCGGGTCCAGGAACAGGTCGCGATCCCAGTCATCCTCTTGGATCATGTATTCCTCAGTCGTAGTCATCATGTAAGAACTGTACTGCACTTGCGTTTCAATCGCTGTCATTTTTCCGTCTTCTGCGGGGTGCTTGGTATCCCCTCAACCTACACAACCTTATAATTTACCTCTTAATTCAACATACACGCCCCGTGCCGTACAGTTAGAGTCCCGTTCGGGTTTGGAGAGAGAAGACAGACCCCTGCCTGCGGTAACTGCTCCCACCGGCCGATGAGCTGACAGCTGGTGCTCAAACTCAACAAGTAACGGGACCCAATATGAGTGACTGACTGCTGCAGTATTTGGTCACAACTTCATTTCATAAAAGGTTATGGGCGGGATTTAAGAACTGTACAGAATGAACGACGCAAAGTCAGAGGATTAGGTAAACAAAAGACGTTCATTCAGTATAGTTAAAATCATAGGACCAGAAAGCAACTTTGGTACATCACCTGCAAAAACTGACTATGCTGTTATGCATTTAGATTTGTATACAAATGTTTAAAAAATATCTATATAATAAATACAAGACCACATTATATGATTTAAGCATCATTTATTTAACTTTACAAGAAGATAATACAAATATCATGGCACTAAAGCCAGTTTGTAAATAAAAAACGTTAGGATTAAGATCCCTCAGACATAGACAATCACATAAACCACAATGAAAGTTGCCCATTCAGACCTAGAAAAAAAGATCAATGATACTCGAACATCCCTGAATCACTGAGTATTTCAGTTCTGGATAATCTACAATCATAGTTTTATCTACAAATAATTCTCCACTGTCCACCTTTTCAAAGCACCTCTAAATCAGAGATGAAGCTTTAGGTCGTTGGAAGGTTGTGAGAAAGACAGAAAATCAATAAGCATAATTGAAGCATTCAGTTTTAAATTTTGAATGAGATTTGATTGTAAAACCTTGCTGAAGATTAGAGGAATGAACAAACTGAATGACTAATTAGGCACACCTTTAACACAGACACCAATTTATTTTTCGGACAAATTCATATCAGACTGTCCCTAGTTTAAACTGAAAAGGATTTGTTACTTCTTGCTGATGAACACACAGTTGAAGTCAAAAGCTTACATACGCCTTGCAGAATCTGCAAAATGTTAATTTTACCAAAAATCACACAAATCTCACAAAATGAATGTTATTTTTTTATTTAGTACTGACCTGAATAAGATATTTCACAATAAAAGATGTTTACATATAGTCCACAAGAGAAAATAATAGTTGAATTGATAAAATGACCCCGTTCAGAAGTTTACATGCACTTAGTTGTTCATGAGTCCCTTATTTGCCCTGATCAGTTAAAACTGCCTGCTGTTCTTCCAAAAAAAAAAAAAAAATCCTCTTCAAAAAAGCATTTTTGTTATTTGAACCCTTTCAAACAATGACTGTATGATTTTGAGACACATCTTTTCACACCGAGGACAACTGAGGGACTCATATGCAACTATTACAGAAGGTTCAAACACTCACTGATGCTTTAGAAGGAAAAGCAATGCATTAAGAGCCAGTAGGGTGAAAACTTTTGTACATTTTTCTTATTTTGCCTAAATATTTTTCCCCATTTAGTACTGCCCTTCAGAAGCTACCGAAGAAGTTAAATAAAATGTTACATTTACCCTGATCTTCAAATTCTGAAAGTTTTCACCCCCTGGCTCTTAATACATGTTTTTCTTCTGACCCTTCTGTAATAGTTGCATATGAGTCACTCAGTTGTCTTAAAATCATACAGTCATTGTTGGACAGGGTTCAAATACACAAACATGCTGAAAAACCAAAGAATTTGCGGGACCTGAAAAAATTTTCTGAAGAACAGTGGGTAGTTTAACTGTTCAGGACAAACAAGGCACTCATGAACAACCATCACTGAAACTAAAATAACAGCTGTGGATCATTTAGGTGACAAAAAAGTATTAATCAAGTGTATGTAAACGTTCGAACAGGGTCGTTTGTATAATTTTAACTAGTATGTTTTCTTGTGGACTATATGTAAATGTCTTATGTGAAATATTTTATTCAGGTTGGTACTTAAAAAAAAAAAAACATGCATTTTGTATGATCCATCTTATTTTGGTAAAATAATTAACATTTTGCAAATTCTGCAAGGTGTATGTAAACTTTTGACTTCAACTGTACAAAATCATGCTCAATGCTTACCCTGAGAAAACTGAGAAAAAAAGAAAATCCCTACGATAGCCTAAATTTGGCAGAAAAACAGATGAACCCCTGCAAGCTAAAATCAGTGGGATCTATGATCTATCATCTTGTGAGGCTGAAATTGTGGCAGTAGGCATAAAGTTGAGGTGGATGTGAGCTGGACGCATTGGTTACTCACCTACAACACCATTGCCCTACTTTTGGTCATCTCTGCACCCTTCTTAAGTACTCAAAGCACAGTTGGAGCGCCTCATCTCGCCAACTGGAAGTGCTTCAAAAAGACTAAATGCCAGAGAACAAGCCAAGGCAAATGTCAGCCATTCTTCCCTCTAATTGTTTGAAAAAACACTTGGAAATTCATTTCCAGCTCATCTTGAAAGCATTCTATGATAAAACAAACCTCAAAGGCACTAAAACCGTTTATCATGAGAATCTCATGTTAAAAGAATCAGTACATAAACATGAATAACCCAGTAAGTAGAAACGTTTTTAATACCAAATACCAAACCATGAGCATTTTGGGAAGCTGAAATAGAGGATTCTACTGCTCCAGGCTGTTAAAAAAAACAAAATTCCCCCTCAATAGGCAATGATCCAACCACATAGCATTGTATTGTCAGTGTAAACTGATGTTGGCCTTCTCTAAGCAGCTGTGCTAGAATTATGGGGAAGTGTATAATCGAGGTGCAGGCGTGGTTGGGGGCAAATGGCTTTACCTTAGTGGGGAGCACGTCCGAGGCATTGTGGGGCGCTAATTCTCTTCCCCCGTCATGCTCAACTTGGCGTCCTGAGGCCCGGGAGCCATTATAGCTGTAGTTAGCGAAAAGGGAAAATGTGGCTGGAACAGCAGTAATAATGACAAGAAACATGCACTATTTATAATAATACAAAACAGATCAAATCATTTACTGTGTAGAATAATTGGTGTGGAGCTCCGGTGTGCTGCAAAAGGCGACACCGCCACCATTTTTCCATTTGAATTCTATCATACATCAAATTGAGAACATTAACACTACAGTGGATGTTTGCCTGTGAGGTTTAAATAAAGAGTTTAAGTCGAATGTAGAGTGGTGAAATTATGGGTTACGTGTGCCAAGTGAGATTTGTGTGTGTACCCCACCATATTTCTTTGGAATGAAAGACTGAAGACTGCCTGAGGGGCATTCTAGGAAAAGAGGACATACATAACATGATTAAACAAACCATTTTCTGGACCATACCTTCCAATTTCAATCATTATGCACTGAATGCTATCTAAAGGGAAGCTACCCAACTCTCAAATCATCTATGAAAATCTATTCCAGATGCTATGAAATTTTGGGTAGATTCCGTATATACATAGACTTTAACCTGGATGAATTATTCACACACTTTCAGTTTATAATGTCATAACATGAATGTTTAATTGAATTGCCTAAAATGCTCATGAACTGGGACAACACATTTTTCCTTAAGAACAAAAAAATACAATTGTATGAAGCACTGTTTTTTTTTTTTTTTTCCACTTTTAGAACCAATTGCCTTAACTAACAGGTTTTACACTCCCCATCCCCAAACATCTATGTGTTTCCACCCCAAAGCCCCTGAAATCAATTCACATGACTCTAAGGATAAAGAGACTATGATAAATGTAAATGTGAACAAAAGAAATGGTCAGAGAAACATAATGGTAATTGCATGGGGCTACTTTCAAAAGAAACAAAAAGAACGTAAAAACCTCATTCTTTTAAGGTCATTTGAGGGGTTTCCACCCGTCAATACTCCCACGTATTTTGTCCATGTAAGAGAGGGAAGCAAAGCCAGAGATGGCAGTCGTTTGCGCTTTAAATCCTGCAAAACATGCATAATCGCTACTGGCAGGCTATAGAACCAGTTCTGTTTGCTATTTAGCAACAACGACATCTCGAACCCATTCAGAGTCAATAAAGGTATCCGAATGGAAAACATTTAGAACAACGAATATGCTTCTCGAGTGACAAGTGTGTCCCTTTTGCAATCTATTCTTACCCTCTCTTTTCCGAAAGATGATTTTAATGAACTGGGCAGGTGTAACCATCTGCACTACTGAGGCAGTGGTTGGAGCATTTAGGTACAGGCTTGTGGATTTGTTTGGTATTGATTCACTTTAATATGCTCAAACGCCCTCCCTCACTCAAATAGGAATATACGAAATAGGTCTGATGTGTATGTGATTGTGGTGCTCATGTGTAAGCTAAGGGATCAGCCGAACTGTTAACATTGTGTTCGCATTCTCTCACACACACAGAATTCACACAGGTCCTCTGTACATTCTAGCTAAACTATCCCGTCTTCCTAGTCGCTGCGAATTTAACATCAGTCCAAGCCAAATGCAATACACTGATGACAATTTGGATTAAGATACTCGCTCCTTTGAACCATGAATTTAATAAAACTGTACCTGATCTGAAGTACTTGGTTTTACAAAAGTCTGTACACACACAAAAAAAAGGTTATTTTCACAAGGCACAGTCATTTGACTTCGAAAAACGTCTGACTCGACATACTGGCCAAAGAGCGTTTTATCTATAAAAGTGACAGCTGATGTAATTCTGAGACATTTGGGGAAAAAAAAAAAAAAAAGTTAAATTGAGAGGAGCTCAGAATCAACTTTCATGGCCTTGTAAACATCTACATTCTGTACATAATGAGATATTTAACAATATGAGGGGGAAAGATAACTGAAACTACAATATCCAGGTTTGATGTTGAAGTAATAATTAGTTTTATTTTTTTCCCTTTCCTCCGGTTTCTTTTGTCATGTAGGACCAAAACTGACACACGCACACATTTCCACAAACACGCGTGCACACTTGTGAGGTGGGGGCTATCGATATGGGGACTCAGATGTGTGTTGCTGAGGGTAATCGGGACGGCGTAGGAGGGGCTCCTTGTGTGTTGAAGTTGGCTCATACACTCTTGGTGAAACAGTGGTGCCTGGGGCGGCCATCTGTTGCGCATCCATTGGGCCTGGAGGCATCATGGGCATCGGAGGGGGTGGTGGCGGTGGATAGCTGTATTGGTACTGCTGATATTGCTGGTACTGCTGGTATTGTTGGTACTGTTGATACTGCTGGTACTGTTGGTAGTACTCGGCATAGCACCTGGTATAGAAAAATTCGAATTTAGACGCGTTTTGTTGACATAAATATTGTAGTATTATTAACATTATTTTTAATGTGTGTGTGTGTGTGTGTGTGTATATATATATATATAAAAAAAATTCTTAAACATCTATACATTTATAAACAATACGAATATACATATAAACTAATAAACTAAAATACATTACATTTGTTACATAATATTTAAATATAATTTCTTATATTGTATATACTGGTTCCTATTCTACTCTTTGTAGCTTTTTCAACTAAATATCTTGAAATATTTTATATCCATCTTACTACAGACATTTAATATGCCTTTACCTTGCAATTGGGTCTCCATTTTTTACTGCAGGTAGTTCTGGACCACCAGGAGGTGTTGGGAGCAGGGCCCGCCGTTTGGGTCTCGTCTGGGAAAACGTCTGGGGAACTGGATCAGGCAGTAATGGAGCAGCACGCCGTATCGGACTTCGATCTCGGTCAGATTTGGTCACTGCCTGCTGTTCGGCCAGCACTTGTTGTCCCTGCTCAAAGAACCGGGCCCGAGCGGCTTCGAAGATGGCTTGTGGGTCAGCCTCTGTGCCTCCCATGGTCCCATAAGCTGGACTGGCACCATACATAGAGGAATTTGCTCCATAGGCAGGGTTAACGACGGCAGCGCCCGGCGGCGCCTCTCCTTCGGTGGGGTAGCCGTCTGCGGCTGGGCTTGCCATTGTGTTCAGCACCTGGTCTGCGACAGAGCTGTATACCTGACTCGCCAGGGCACCGTAGACTGCGGCGCTGACAGGTTTGCCATCAACCCTGGAAGTGGTCAAGTCTTTCAGAGCTGCAAACGTGGGGTCAGTGCTCGCAGTGTTGTAGAACGAGTTGTGGACACTCTGCTGCACCTGAAGGGGAAGTCCGGCAGCAGCGGCGGCAGCCGCAGCCAAGACAGCGGCCTGGCTCTGATGGTGCTCCATTGAAGGCCTGTTGATCGGACACTCTCCCGCAAAGTGGCCGTGTGCACCACAGCTGGCGCATGGGACCTTGTTTGTGGTCTGCTGTACTTTTGAGAGCTCCACTGCAAGCGGACGGCCCATAAACGAAGTCCCGTGAAGACCTTCAATGGCTTGTTCTGCATCCTCTTTGCGCTCCATGTGCACAAAGGCGTAGCCTGTTAAAGAGGAGGGCTTTGCTGCAAGAGAACACATTACAATGTTATATAACACTGCATAAGAAATATGACTCTGAACCACAAAACCAGTCAAGAAAGCTGAATAAATAAGCTTCCCATTGATGTATGGTTTGTTAGGATAGGACAATATTCGGTTGAGACACAATGACGTAAAAATCTGGAACCCGAGAGTGCAAAAAATAAATTAAAAAAAAAAAAAAAAATCTGAGAAAATTGCCTTTAAAGTTGTCCAAATGAAGTTCTTAGCAATGCATACTACTAGTTAAAAATTAAGTAAAGATATATTCATGGAAGGAAATTCACAAATATCTTCATGGAAAATGATCTATTCTAATGATTTTTGGCATCATTGAAAAATAAATAATTTTGACCCATACAATGTATTGTTTGCTCCTGCTAGAAATATACCCGTGCTACTTATGACTGGTTTTGTGAACCGGGGTCACAAATGTGCACTGATACAAAGCAGGTGCACTGTACACATACTTACTCTTTACTTTATCACAATCGAGAACTTTGCCGTAAGCCGAGAAGAGATCAAACAGGTCTTCAACTGTACAGGAAGCGCACAGGTTACCCACAAATACTTTGGTGGAATTGAGGGGCCTCCCTTTGGATTCCTCAACTACAAGGCTCCGGCCACGGTACTCTCGACCATTCAGATCACGGATGGCACTGTCAGCAGCCCCTTCTCCCTGCAGATGGACAAAGGCAAACTGCCTCAGTACAGTTATGTGCACCACTTCTCCATAAGGGGCAAAAAGCGCTATTAGGTCATCTTGTGTGGTTTCCAAATCCAGATTTCCAACAAAGAGCTTCACTGCGTTGCTGTCGTCCATTGCACCCCAGAATACCTAGAAATAGGGAACAAGCCTTATTTCTTTCTTTTTGGCGGCAAGACCTAATTCGTTCTAAAAACTAAACTGGTCTGAAATTCAAGGCGGGCTTGAATTTCGCGCCTCTTTTTCAGTTGCGTTGAATATAATGGGGCTGTTCAAACAGAACAGCCACGTAGCTGCTTTTCCATTGCTTTTCCTTCGTTTTTAATGCAAACAGGCGTGTTTAACCGTTTTTCTCGTGTATAACACGGAATTTTCAAAACGCGGCGCTCTAATATTTACGTTAAACGCTTTCTTAAACACGAAAACGCGTTCTGTGTGAATGGCCCAAGAATATAAGGTTAGTTCGTCGCGCCATTTGTAGTTTAAATGGGGTGATAGACAACCAAAACGTAAAAAAGTTTCCGACCATTACAGTTATTAAACAACCCCACTGCTAGATGAGGGGACGCGCTGATAATCTGCGCCGCGCCGTCGTTTCTAGAAAGCGCTGAGCTCACCGAGTTTAGCTAATGACAACTGGCGCTGTTTTACACGCGTACTGTTAGCCAGCTGACTTTAAACATCTTACGCGAAACTTTCGCACCTGTCAACCCCATAAGACGCACTGTTTGTGTTCATTTAAGCCTCGAAGGTACTAAAACCGTATAATTAGCACACGCGTAGTTTGCTAGCCACGCGCTAGCTTGTTAGCAGCCGTAAACAAGGAAATAAAAAAATGATCGCTGATCTCACTCACTGTTATAACAATTCTGAGAATGGGTAAAACAAATGCGACCAAATGGTAATGAACTGATTCAAAGCACTAAAATATCAAACACGACAAAAGTGTTTTGTCTACCCTCTTACCTAACGCGGTGGAGAGACTTCATATCCGTTTCCCGACTGTTTGACGGTGCTCTTCTCGTGTAGTCCGTGTGAGGACAAATGCTAGATGGAAGGATCCGGACTTTGTCATTAATATAAAGTATAACGTTAACTTAGTTCGCAGTTTCATGGAGAAGTATGTTGTTTTTTAAATAATGTTTTTGAAATACTACACGGGATACAGACAGAGAGACATAACAAGTAATTTAAAAGCTAAATTTCAGGTTTGAGCTGGAAAGTCATGAAAACAAATATTTCAAAATTATAAATTGTGACATTTGCTAGAATATATATGAACATGATGTGAAATCACACACTTCTTTCTATTTGAATATATTTTAAAATGCAATTTATTCCTGTGATTTCAAAGCTTAATTTTTAGCATCATTACTCCAGTCACATGATTCTTCAGAAATCATTCTAATATTCTGCTTTTGAGCAGATTTGCTGCTCAAAAATACGTTTATTATTATTATGTTGAAAACAGCTGAATAGAAAGTTCAGAAGAACAGCATTTATCTGAAATAGAAATCTTTTATCTTATATAATATGTTTTTTTTTATAATATGTCTTTAATCATCACTTTTAATTAATTTAAAGCATCCTTTCTAAATAAAAGTATTAATTTCTTAAATTTCTTCCCCCCAAATAAATAAATAAAAATATAATAAAATAAATGCTGATTTTTGGATCTTTCTATTCATCAAAGAATCCTGAAAAAATGTACTCAGTTATTTTATATACTGATAATAATGCTAATAAAAATGTTTATTGAACAGCAAATCAGCATATTAGAATGATTTCTGAAGGATCATGTGTAACTGAAGACTGGAGTAATGATGCTGAAAATTTAGCTTTGATCACAAGAATAAATTACATTTTAAAATATATTCAAATAGAAAGCAGTTATTTTCAAATAGTAAAATATTTCACAATTTTACTGTTTTTGCTTTACTTTGGATGAAATAAATAAAGGCAGGCTTGTGAGCAAAAGAGACTTCTTTAAAAACATTAAAAATCCTACTGCTCAAAAACTTCTGACTGGTAATGTATATATATATATATATATATATATATATATTCTTTTCCCCTCAATATATAATATTTATAATCAATAATTATAATCTAGTATATTATTAAATATCACAACAACGCATGCGCGTAACCAGGTGTGAAACAACTTGTCACGTATGAGAGCTCTCGCCTGGAAAACACACGTGTGGGAAGTCGAAACATGGACAGTGTGAATCACAGTTTCACGCAGACTTCTGTAGGCATCTTTTGAAGCGTGAGGAAGGGGAAATAACAAGCAACATTCCCCCTAATTATATATTCCCGGACTTTCCACTTTTCCAAAAGTAATTCAGAGCATTTCATGGATCTGACACTTTGGGAAAAGTCACGAAGTAGCCTAGTGTAGTTTGTTCTTTTTGAATAGCAGCGACTGATAAACAGAGGTAAGCGACTCTTCTTCCCTATGGCGTTTACATAAAGTTATGGTTATAACATATTTGGTTATGACTATGTTTTAATGCCATGTGGCATTTACAGCAGAAAAAAACATTAACCTTCTTATAAGTGAGATTGAGGAAGTTTGCGCTCAGTCACAAGGCTTGAGTGTGGATATTTTTTCATAATGTATTTCATAATGACTTGACAAATGACGTTACTGCTCAACGTTACTGCTCAAATGACAAAAGGCACATGACAACGGTTATTAACTATTAGTTTTATTGACGTATAGTTTACAAATCTCGGATATGACTGAGCGTCATTTTTAAATAAAAGCAGTCTACTATGCTGTGTCAGTTTTAAAATAAAAAGCTATATGTCCACTGTAATACTGTTACAGCTCCTGAAAATACCTTGCCGAGGCAACAATTAAAAAACCGCAGCCTGCATTACAGAACAGAGATAATAACAGCTCCTTTCCAGTGCATACTTAAAGGCTTCCATCTCACCAGTCTGGACTTGCTCTGCTCATGCCAAGACTTCAGTAAATGAGGCTGCAGTTATATCAGAGCTCAGATGGACAGGACTGCAGTTTAAACCCTGTAGTTTTCACACCCTTATTTATCTATTTAACCCCTTAATCGCCATTGGAATGCTCAACTACAAGGTGATGGGAAAAAAAGGAGTTTTATATTAAATATTAAAGGAGAAGTCCACTTCAAGATCAAAGATTTACAGATAATGTACTCACCTCCTTGTCATCCAAGATGTTCATGTCTTACGTTCTTTAGTTGTAAAGAAATTGCTTTTTTGAAGAAAACATTTCAGCATTTTTTTCCATATAATGGATTGCTATGGTGCCCCGAGTTTGAACTTCCAAAATGCAGTTTAAATGTGGCTTCAAACGATCCCAAATACGGTTGTAAACGATCCCAGCCAAGGGTCTTATCTAACAAAACGATCGGATATTTTCATTAAAATAATACATTTATATACTTTTTAATATCAAACGCTCGTCTTGTCTTACTCTGCTTGAACTGTTTTTTTCCAGTTCATGACAGTTAGGGTATGTCGGAAAACTCTCATGTTCTCCCTCAACTTCAAAATCGTCCTATATCACTGTTTTACCTTTTTTGTTAAGGGTGTTTGATCTTCTTTGCATGTTTACTTTGCAAAGACTGGGTTGGTACTTCTGCAGTGGTGTAGGGTGATTTTGAAATGATTTTTGAAGTTGAGGGAGAATTTAGTTCTAGATACGATTTGAGTTTTTCAACATACCCTAACTGTTTTTAACCAGAATACACAGAATTCAGGGAGAGAAAGACGAGCGTTTGAGATTAAAAAGTATTTAAATTGTAGTTTTTAAATGAAAATAACCAATCATTTCACTAGATAAGACCCTTCTTTTATGGCTGGGATCGTTTACAATCCCATCTGGGATTGTTTGAAGCCGCATTTAAACTGTATTTTGAAGTTCAAACTCGGGGCACCATATGAGTCCATTATATGGAGAAAAATCCTGAAATGTTTTCCTCAAAAACATAATTTCTTTACGACTGAAGAAAGAAAGACATGAACATCTTGGATGACAAGGGGGTGAGTACATTATTTGTAAATTATTAGACTTCTCCTTTAGGGTAACACTTTAGAATAGGGAACACATGAAGAGTTCAGATGCAAAAGCCTCAATGTGCCATCTGAAATTTTCATCTAAAATTAGAATTTTTATCGGGCTCTGATCTTTAGTTTAAGTAATTTCACTCAAATGGCAATGTATAGGTCATTTAGTAAATTAGTTGTTAAGTTTAGGTCTGGGGTGGATTAACAGATCTAAAATATGATCATGCATATTATACCATTAATATGTGCTTCACAAGTACTAATAAACAGCTAATATGTTAGTAATATGCATGCTAATAAACAACTAGTTACAGTGAGAACTGGTCGTTAAAATAAAGTGTTAACAGTATTAATATTTGAAATACCTTTGTGCACGAAATCAAAAGTAGTGCAGCATAACCAATTCAAGAATCCATTTTGTTGGCGTGACAAAATATATTCATTTGAAATATCCCACATTTTGATTTTGAAAGGGCACATTTGAGTCATGTAAACTTGTGTATTCAATGTGCAAGTATTTTGTGTGTACACCTCTAATTATGTATAGTTTTTTTTCCTTTTTATCATTTTCATTTATTATTGACCCATTAGCAGGCTTATTAAATAATATGATAAATTATTATAAAAGACATGTTTTGGGATTAAATCTGTATTCATTCATTCTAATTCACTGGGAGCTACTCATGAATTCAGAGGGATTTTTTCAAGGAACCAAATGGTCGCTTGAGAGGAGCATTTGAATATAGCACTTCATTAATATAGTTTTTACACTTAAAGAGTTAGTTCACCCAAAAATGAAAATTATGTCATTAATTCCTCACTTTTTGATGAAATCCGAAAGCTTTTTGTCCCCGCATAGACAGCAAGGGTCCTACCACGTTCAAGGTCCAGAAAAGTACGAAGAATGTTGACAAAATAGTCCATGTAACATCAGTGTCTTTCATCAAAAATACCCTAAATTGTGTTCTGAAGATGAACAAAGGTCTTATGGGTTTGGAACAATATGAGGGTGAGGAATTAATGACAGTATTTTCATTTGTGCTGTAAAAAAACAATTTGTTGATTCAACTTAAAATCATTTGTTACCCAGCTGCCTTGAAGTTCAGTCAACTCATAAAAGTTTGGTCAACTTGAAATGTTAAGTTGTACTAAGTGACAACTTAGATATTTTAGTTCATTCAACTTAAAATTTCAAGGCAGCTGGGTAACAAGCCAAGCTTTTAAGTTTAACAAACCAAATTGTTTGTTTAGTCAACTCAAATATCTACGTTTTCACTTAGCGCTGCTTAACATTTCAAGTTGACTAAATTTATTTGAGTTGACTGAACTAAAAATTTTAAGTCTGCAGGGTAACAAATTATTTTAAGCTGACTCAACAAATTGTGTCTATCCCTTTAAGTACATGTTCTTTATGTTCCAAGTTACATCATAATTTTTGAAAAAATACTTCTCAGTTGAATCTAGTTTGAAGCATGAAGTTTTGGGGAAAGTATCTGGCCTTTCCTAAATTTTCACCGTGGAGGCGTGTGTGTCCGTGGGTAGGAATGCTCAGTGGAACATATAACCCTCTGTTGCCATAGCAGCCATTGGCTTTTGCCAAAAGTATTCCATGCTGGCCCACACAGAGTCAACCTGCTACCCAACCTCACTCAACTACTGAAAAAGTTACCTTAGAGTCAGCGTCAGAGCTTTCAGAGACTAGAGTGTTCATTACATAAGATGCATTAGTGAACTTTTTAAATAATGCATTCACGTTCATATTTGCGTATCATTATTATTATTTTTAATGGAATAGGTCAGATTCCTGTCATGATAAAACACCTTTATTACATACTTCTGAAAAATGCAATCTCAGTTCCCCTTGACGTTCCGTAAAGCTTAGTATAAATGATGCTTGTTGTGTCAACTTGAAGAACAATGCAAGTGTTTTTTGAATGGTCTGTGTGAATGCAGAACAAAAACAGTGGGGATGTGCTATTAGTCAGACTGTGACACATGGTTCTCACATGGCCAGTAGAAAGACAGAGTCAGCGAGGGAGTTTCCCTTAGCCATTGAAGAGCAACGGTCGGAGGGAATAAGCAGGCACATGATTGTGTTGAAAATAGCATTTCTAGGAAAACAGTGACAAAACGTTAGAGAAAAACAGAGATGTGTACATAAATGATTTACTGTAAGCCATCTCAGTCATTGACTTGAATTCATCTTACTGAGGTGCTCAAAACTTCCTTTTTTTCGTCAAGTGCCAACACGACATCCACAAAGAAGAGAAACGGATTCATTGCCAAAGGAGTTGAAATCTCGCTGTCGTTCTGAAGATGCAGGGTGACCCTGTGTACGACTATCCTGAAGCTCAGCCCGTAGGGGACAGACGGGCATGTCCTCAAAGAGGATCCCTGAGGAGCATCAGTGTACTGGACCGGCTCTTGTTGACGCACCCTGTGTGGCTTCAGCTCTCCATTAACTCGGCTACAGCTCTACACATCCTGCGGCGTGAGCCCCCCGGGGTGAGCAGCACATCGGTACCACCATCTGGTTTGAAATTATACAGTTACAGCCAACTTTAACAGCAAACTTTTGTTACCTCGCAGACCTTCCTGGTGCGTAAGTCCAGTACATCACAGAAAAAAATGCTGTGTGTTCGGCTGGCAGACGACAGCATGCCGTCCTTTTTCAAACAGGTTGTCATTCGAGAGGAAGACTCAGGTGAGTTTGAAAGGTGCAGTTTTATGTAGGAATATATTAAGCTTGAAGCTTAAAGCAAAAACATTTTAATATGTAAAAAATGCATGTATTATATAACCTATTACCCAACTAAACCATTTCCCTTTTATCAACAGCATTCTCTTTGGAAAGCTCAGCTATCAGTTTTCCAGACCTGTGCAGACTCATTGCCTTCTACTGTGTTAGTCGGTATGGATTGGTATTTAATATTTTGTATCTACAACAACAGCATGGCACTCCCCAAATTTGACATTTCTATTCCATGATGTGCACATATCTGTAGGGATGTTCTTCCTTTCACTCTGGAGCTGCCTGAAGCTATTGCCAAGGCTTCTTCACACAAACAGTTGGAGTCTATCTCTCACATGGGTGTGGGTAGGTACAAGATTCATAGTATGTTGAAACTGCAGGCTTGAAAGAAGCCGTTCTGTAATGCATGGTAGATCATTGCATTTTGTGTAGCCTGCTTTCTCTTTGTATTGTACAAAACAAGCTAAATCTGTTTTATATGAAAGAAAGTAATACTCCAGTCTTCAGTGTCACATGATCTTTCAGAGATCTTTCATCATTCTAATATGATGATTTTAGTGCAGAAACATTTCTAATTATTATCAATGTTGAAAAGAACCATATCAGTGATGTGCACTGGTGTTCTGAAAATGAGGAGGCATCGGTATTCTATTTATTTAAGCCAAGTATGAATCTGATCACGTTAGTGTTTTTAAGTATTTTACATTTATTCCAGAATAATCACTTAAAGAAGTAACGATTTAGACAATATATTTTATTTGTGAACTTATGTTCAGGTATGTTTTTAATAGCCAACGTTTAACTATTTTCAAATTTTTCGGATCATCAGTTATCAAAGGTCGATAAATATTGGTCTCTAAATTGGACTTTAAATTTCACCAAGCTGATTACTAACTAAAAAGTCCCACAGACCTTTATTTTTAAAATTTTTATTTCAATGTAACAAATTAGTTACATTTATTTGTGTGAGTTGTTTACCTACTTTTTGAAATTAGTCTTCCTTTTAAAGGGATAGTTCACCCAAAAATGAAAATTAACCCATTATTTACTCACCCTCCAGGCATTTTAAGTGTGTATGACCTTCTTTCAGATGAATCCAATTATTATATAAAAAATTATCCTGGAATTTCCAAGCTTTAGAATGGCATAGGCGGGTGTTTCTCTTCATCAGTCCAAAACAAGTCTAATAAAGTGCATCCATCCATAATAAAAAGTGCCTCACACCTCTCCAGGGGGTGAATAAAGGCCTCCTGTAGTAAATTGATGCATGTTTATAAGAAAAATATCCACGTAAACGTAATAGTCACTAGCGTTGCGCATGTGCCGCTCAGAAGTAACAAATGTGAACATGCCCTGGAGAGACCAAAACAAAGGTTATGAATTAAACGAGGAATTGTAAAGAAAAATGTCAAAGGATTTCAATAAAAACCAAGAGGAGACTGGTTTTACTTTGCTAAAATAAATAAAACTTTGCTTCCTTTGCTCCTGTAAACAAATGTTGGTTTGTACGAGACTCACTGGCGCATGCGCAACACCAACGTCCTACATCATCTGCCCGGAAAGGCTTCCAGGTACGACTAGTTGACGCAAGCTAGATTAAAGTGATTCTTAAGTTTTAAATATGGATATTTTTCTTACAAAAACGTATTGATTCGCTACAGGAGGCCTTTATTCATCCCACGGAGCCGTGTGAGGCACTTTTTATTATGGATGGATGCACTTCATTGGACTTGTTTTGGATTGTTGAAGAGAAACCCGCCTATGCCATTCTAAAACTTGGAAGTGCCAAGATAATTTTTTTTATATAACTCCAATTGGACTCGTCTGAAAGAAGGAAGTCACATACACCTAAGACACTAGAGGCAGAATTTATTGCAGGAACCAATCACAGCCGATCATAATCAGTCACATCCAATCATATTGCGATGGAGGCATTTCCTTCTCTCACTTGACTTTTCCCCATTCGTTCTTAATTCATTGCACGCTTTAGGGTGTCTGTTAAAACTTAATGGGCTCAGGGGAGGCGAGAGAGACGCAGACTCCCATTGTGGACAATGTTTCTTTAGAAAAACATTTATAATGTTATATTTTGTAATATTGGTGTTGTTTTATTTTTGTACAACAAATTTTCTTCTCATGCAATATCTTGGGGAGGCATTGCCTCCCTTGCCTCCTCAGAGGAATGCCCCTGATATATATATGATATATTGTTATTTAAGAATTTGTAAATGTCAGCTAATACGTATCATAAAATATGTTTATCATGATCTCAATGCCCTTCTTTATTCCTCAGAGTTCTGGAGTTCCCAATTGAATGTTCGGGGTCCTCGCAACGAACCTCTTGCCACTGAAAAACTCTTGCCCCCATCTCCAAACCCACAAGACTGCTTAACACCCATCAACCCAAACCCCACCCCGTTCCAGGAGCTTTGTCCAATCCAAACACGGAGTCCCTGCGAGCTAGATTACGGGGGAGGCAAAGGTTTATGTTTTGTCAACCCTCTCTTTCTACAAGACTACCCAGGCCGCAATGCCATGCGAAGGCGTCATCATTTCAAAACCAGCTTCAAGGTTCGCGTCTCCACTGAAAATTCCAGCCCCTTGTCGCCCCCTGTCATCCCACCACCTCCACCGCCATTGCTGGCTAAAGCCAAATGCAAAGCCAGATTGAAAGCAAAGCAGGTGACCCCAGCTGCTGCAGTTCAGGCCAGTGAGGAAGCTATCAAGAATACTCTGGAGGAAGCCACGGACTACATGCAACCATGTGTAGCGTCACAGAAGAAAGCCATGGTCACCTCTACGCTTTCTCCCACTGCTGAAGAAGATGACTATCAAATGCCTAAAGCCCTTCTGAAGGTACTGAACCTTTTCAGAGCTGATTTAATGGGATATTTTAGTCAGGGTTGCCAGGTTTTCGCATTCCAGGGGGGTAAAATACATTGTAAAATTTGCATTCCAATGGCTAAATATCACATTATATCAGCCGCTTTAACCCGCGGATATGAAAAACAACCCGCTGCAACGGCGTTTTAAGTAGCCCAATTCTGTGGGAAAAACCGCAGACTTGGCAACACTGATTTTAGTTTAATTTCTGAGTTTTTAATGGCTGTCTTTGCGTTTTTAGGCCCAGCCAAAAATCCTGGAGCGGAAAAGACAAGACGACGACGAGGAAGAGGAGGAAGGGCTTGTGTTGGAACAACAACATGCTCCATCTCTCAGCGAGCTGGACAGTAGCAGTTCACTCAGCAGCCTCGATGAGGTGGAGGAGAGTCCAGAGCGTCCTCCCCTCGTGCGAGGCACTAGCAACCCCGTCATGCCACCTCCAAGGAAGTCAATGTCTGCTCTACGCAAAATGAGCGCTGCGTTCATATCCTTCTTTGCTCCAGAGAAGAGAGTGGCGCGAATGGTGGAGGACTTGTCTCGTGATCGTCGCATGGCATTTGGCACTCTGGTTCAGGACTTCCTGAGGCAGCAGAGAGAGGCGCTGAAGCCCCATTGCTTGACCTCTGCTGTACAGCTACTGCAAGATTTGCGTCTCTTCATCAATCAAGCCAAAGCTTTTCTTCTGGAATGTGGAGAGCTTGAACCTCCAATAGAAACTCTTTTGACTGAGAATGAAAAAGGTATTTAAATCTGTGTGATTTTATTTATTAAAGTTGTCTGTAAATGTTGAAATACCACTAAATTGTCCTGTGTGCAGACCAAGCGCTGGAAAAGGCCATGTTCCGCTGTGTGCTGAAGCCTCTGAAGCCTCAGATTGATGCAGCTCTTCGAACTCTGCACAAACAAGATGGTTCCTTCCAGAGAATGATGGACAGCTTGCAAAGAGCCAAAGGCGCCTCACCGCAGAAGCTGTTTGGGGTTCAGGTGGGCGTTCCTGACGCCCAGGGCATTGAGAAAATTAAGCACAAGCTGACTCTAATGCAGCGGGCGTACTCGCCCATTGACAAAGTGCTGCTGCTCTTGCAGATCTGCAAACTCATTTACAAAGCCATGAAAAACAAATCAGGTAAGGAGTTTTGGAATAACATTGGTTAATTTGGTAACAAAATAAATGTTTTTAATATCACTTTTGATCAAATGCATCTTTGTTCAATAAAAGTATTAATTCCTTTAAAAAAAAAAAAAAAAAAAAAATACTGACCCTAAACTTCTGGTCAAAAGTTTACATACACCTTGCAGAATCTGCAAAATGTTATTTTAGCAAAATAAAAGGGATCATACAAAACGCATGTTATTTTTTATTTAGTACTGACCTGAGTCTGTTTATGATTGACATAAAAGACATTTACATATAGTCCACAAGAGAAAATAATAGTTGAATTTAGAAAAATCACCCTGTTCAAAAGTTTACATACACTTGATTCTTTATCACTTGTTAAGTGATAGTTGTTCTTGAGTCCCTTGTATGTCCTAAACAGTTAAACTGCCTGCTGTCCTTCAGAAAAGTCCTCCAGGTCTCACAAATTCTTTGACTTTTCAGCATTTTGTTTATTTGACTCATATGCAACTATTACAGAAGGTTCAAACGCTCACTGATACTTCAGAAGGATAAACAATGCATTAAGAGCTGGGGGTGAAAACTTTTTGAATTTGAAGATCAGGGTAAATTTAACTTATTTTGTCTTCTGGGAAACATGTACGCATCTTCTGTAGCTTCTGAAGGGCAGTACTAAATGAGAAAAATATAATATTTAGGCAAAATAAGAAAAATGTACACATCTTCATTCCATTCAAAAGTTTTCACCTCACCGGCTCTTAATGCATCGTTTTTCCTTCCGGAACATCAATGAGCGTTTGAACTTCCTCTAATAGTTGCATATGAGTCCCTCAGTTGTCCTTAGTGTGAAAAGATGGACCTCAAAATCATACAGTCATTGTTGGAAAAGGGTTCAAATACACAAAAATGCTGAAAAACCGAAGAATTTGTGGGACCTGAAGGATTTTTCTGAAGAACAGCTGGCAGTTTAACTGTTCGGGACAAACAAGGGACTCATGAACAACAATTACTAAACCAAAAAAAATATTTTTTTTTTTCTTGTGGACTATATTTAAACGTATTTTATGCAAAATATTTAAATCAGGTCAGTAGTAAATAAAAAATAACATGCATTAAGGTGAAATAGTTAACATTTTGCAGATTCTGCAAGGTGTATGTAAACTTTTGACCACAATTGTATGTGTAGGTGTAACCAGCAGGGATGCACAATATATTGCTAATAGGCTGATTTAACATATTGGTCAATTTTTGATATTAAATTGAACATGCTCGCATATTTTTACATTTAGAATACCTCAGCCATCATCTAACGTTTATCTACATTCTTATAAACAGGGCAGGAATTTGGTGCAGATGACTTCCTGCCTGCTCTCTCCTATGTGATGGTGCTGTGCAATATGCCAGAGATCTCTCTGGAGGTGGAGTACATGATGGAGCTTTTGGAAAGTTCTTGGCTTACAGGAGAAGGTACGGATGAAAACAGTACTGCAAACACAGTACTGCTGAATTTTGAGCTCCACAGCTAATCAATACATATCTAACTTTCATATTTTTTACATTTCGTACACTTTGAGTGTGTTATCCTCTTACCCAAACTCAAGTTCTCATTTAGTAAAGCCAGTAATAATTGTTATTATTATTATTATATATTCTTTTGAAGGGGGTTACTATCTGACAAGTGTCTATGCCAGTCTGAGTCTGATTCAGAGTCAGCCGGAGGATGTCCCACCAAACGGCCTGACAAACCAGGCCAGACAGTCTCTGAAAGAATGGAGCCGGCGTCGGAGCAACGAAACCACAAGTCAAAAAGACAACAAACTGCATCAGGTCAGATACACAGATTGAGCAAAGCACATCTATTACATCTGAATTGTGTAAGAACAGTCAAAAATCAAAAGCTCTGTGTGCTGTTTCTATGCTACAGAAGTTTATAAAGGTGCTGTTTCAAGATGGCGACAGCAGCTTGGTTAAAACTCTCATGTGGAAGACTGTGCTCAACGGTGAGGCTATGGCTCAGCTCTGTGCTGTGAAGTTTGGAGTGGACCACCCGGAGAATTACAGTCTGTACTGGAGGAAAGACGGCGTGTTAACACATCTCCCACCTGACGCCCAGATTCAAGACCTGCAGAGCATGGGTGTAAGTGGTGTTCCTCTTATTTACCAAGCATCCAGTCAGGAAGAAAAATCCCAGAAGCTGAACAGAGGGAGTGCGGTGGATCTAACAGAGGCAGCTTCATAATACGGGACTTTTTGCATGGAACCTTTCCTTTACACAGTGGCTATGTTCACACTGTCTGTTTTTGGGATTGGCATTTACTTACAGGTGTGAGTCTCAAAATGCGATTGAAGCGGACAGGAAGTGTTACAAACACTTGGTCTAGTGACCAAAGTAATATCAAAGATGGCGACGTCCATGAAACTCACTTTCTGACACAAAAAGAGTACAATCGCGCCACAAGTTCTTCATTAAAGGGATGAAAATTCTGTCATTAATTACTCACCCTCATGTCTTTCCAAACCCGTAAGACCTTCGTTCATCTTCGGAACACAAATTAAGACATTTTTGATGAAATCCAAGAGCTTTCTGCATAGACAGAAACGCAAATGAAATGTTCCCAGACTCAAAAACGTAGTAAGGACATCAGTAAAACAGTCCATGTGACATCAGTGGTTCAACCGCAATTTTACGAAGCAACAAATACTGTTTGTGCACAAAGAAAACGAAAATAACAACTGCATTCAACTATTCTTCCTCCAAATCACGTATTTTGTCATTATCAAGAGTACCACGTTGTTTATATGCAGAGGTACTCTCGATAAAGTTGTTCTTTTTGTTTTCTTGCGCACAAAAAGTATTCTCGTAGCTTCATAAAATTACAGTTGAACCACTGATGTCACATGGACTATGTCCATACTACCTTTCTGGGCCTTGAACGCGTCTTCAATCTGTTCAAAAGTTTTTACCCCCCGTTTCTTAATACACCGTGTTTCCTTCTGAAGCATCAGTGAGTGTTTGAACCTTCTCTAATGAGTCCCTCAGTTGTCCTCGGCGTGAAAAGATGGATCTCAAAATCATACAGTCATTATTGGAAAGGTTTAAAATACACAAGAATGCTGAAAACCGAATAATCTGTGGGACCTGAAGGACTTTTCTGAAGAACAGCAGGCAGTTTAACTGTTCAGGACGAACAAGGGACTCATGAACAATTATCACCAAACAAACAAAAAAAACAAAAAAAACATGTGAATCATTCAGGTAACAACACAGTAATAAGAATCAAGTGTATGTAAGCTTTTGAATAGGGTCATTTTTATAAATTCAAGTATTTTCTCGTGGACTATACGTAAACGTCTTTTATGTACTCTCGATAATGGGGGAAGATGATATGTGGAGGAGAACAATTGTTGAATGAAGTCGTTATTTTTGTTTTCTTTGCACACAAAAAGTATTTTCATAGCTTTATAAAATTTCAGTTGAACCACTGATGTCACATGGACTATTTTAATGATGTTCTTACTGCCTTTCTTGGCTTTGAATGTGTCAGTTGTGTTGCTGTCTAAGCTCTCGGATTTCATAAAAAATATCTTAATTTGTGTTCCAAAGATGAACAAAGGTCTTACAGGTTTGGAACGACATGAGGGTTTGTAATTATGCACAATATGTTCATTTTTGGGTGAACTATTCCTATAAATGACAGTAGTTTTTATATCTGGGTGAGGAGCGAATCATTTGAGTCGCATGCAGAACATGAAAACAGCGGAGAAAAACTGACCAGGTCTAGAAATTTCAGATGAGACATAATTTCTCCATCACTGTAAGTTACTGAAACCACACCCTGCATTTGTGCAGCAGAGCGGCTGTTTATCGAACTGTATGATGTGACAAGACAACTAGTTGTCTAGTCCTGTTCCGTTCAAACAGCGCATTATCCGAGAACGCGGATGCGAGTTCTGTAAATTCACGCGTGTACAGAATGCAGTTGTCACATCCTGTAAATAACCGTACTGTGTGTGTGTGTGTGAACGTAACTGTATTAAAGATTCAAATTCAGGACTGACAACTGTATTCTGCTGCTGTGTGAATGTGGCATGTTCTTAATAGCATAGAGTTTCTTTAGTTACTTTTTTTAGGAACTGTTCACTGAAAAGTTCTTTGGGGAAACAAAAATTCTTTTACGGTTATGGCATTGATGCACAACCCCCTTTGGAACCTTTTTTTGAGATTATGTAAGATCTGCCTGTTTAGTGTCCATTGCTGGTAGTTACTGATTGCGTTTAGCTGGTGTTGTGTGATATTTCACTGGGCTAATTTATTAAGCATTTGCTTGTTATATCATGTTTAAACTTCTTATTGGTTGGTTATTAATGACTGGATTCATTACTCCAACTCTCAGTTCTCAGTTTTCTTTTTTAAATTTGAGTATGTATGAGTAATTAACCTATTATGGAAATATCTCATTTATGAGATGGTCAGTATTGAGATATTTGGATTTTGTCTTATTGTTCATCTTGTATCATGATATTTATATGAAATGTATTGCACAAATGTTTTGGTATTTTCAAAGTAAACGACAATAAAATACCTTCAGAAGTAATTGGGTTTTATTTGGTAGGGGCTGTTGGTTTTCGCCATCCACACTGAACATTGACAACATGTTTGGAGAAGCCAAAAAATCCTTTAAACCAGTGAAGAATTTATATTCTTGAGAACGAATCTTAAGATAACACTGAATCAGCAGGTGAACTCTACACTAGATTTGATCTGTGAGTGTGTTTCCATTTTAAACTAAGTTGAGAAAGTGTGTTACGTGTTGTGATTACATAAGTCCCACCCTCACACAGTAAGTTCACTCTTGTTAGCACTTCCACATGTCTGTGTGGGAAGTGTGGGATGCGGCCTGATCTGAAGTAGGAACAGAAATTTCTAATTAAAGCTCTAATCAGAGTTGCCTTTGTTTAGAAGTGAATAGACAAAATTGAAAGAAGATCGGTGGGAAAGGTAAAACACTTGGTGTTACATTTGCGTGTGTGGTTCTTCCTTCCTCCTACGTGTGAATGGTTTTATAATCATTACCAGTTCCTTCCCTGCAGCCTTTTGTTCAACTTGCTGTGGCTCAGTGTGGTCTAATACTTGTCTAAGAGGATGTTTCCCACAGCACTATGTCCTCTCAGCACCAGCAGGACGAGTCCACGCAGGTCATTTCCAGCAGCTGGGTCTCTACCTCCTCGGCATCGTCTTGGAAGCGTTCAGTGAAGGACTGGATGAGCCCTGCGGCGCTGCCTTCGTACTCAACCAGCTCCACAGCGTCATCTAGATCACAAACAGCAGCTCATTATTCCTCTTATGCTTTTCATGTCTTTTCAGTACATGGCTAAGGTAGCAGACTGAACATGAACCTTTGATGTAGGTGTTGGCTTGGACAAACATCTTGCGAGCTTCCTTACGGAGCAGAACCGTCTCTCTGAGGCGCAGGAAATTGTGGGTGCCGTCAGCAGTCACGGCAGAGTACCCTTCATACAGAGCCCTTCCTCCCTCCACGTCAGCTGTGGACTTGTGCACCTTTATAAAAACAAAATGATCAAATCAAAATACAAACTCATTTGGCTATTTGCAGATGTTTCAAAGCTTATTTAATGTTCCCTCAGAGTTAAAAAGTTAAAAAGGTACACTGCCAGTCAAAAGTTTTTGAACAGCAAGATTTGTTTTTTTAAAGAAGTCTCTTCTGCTCACCAAGCCTGCATTTAGTTGATTTGAAGTGCAGCAAAAACAGTAAAATTCTGAGATATTTTTAACATTTAAATGAACTCTTTTCTATTTTAATGTATTTTAAAATGTAATTTATTCCTGTGATTTCAAAGCTGAATTTTCAGCATTATTGCTCCAGTCTTCACTGTCACATGATCCTTCAAAAATCATTCTAATATGCTGATTTGCTGTTTAAGAAATATATTATTAATATTATTATTATTATTATTATTATCATTATCAATATTTAAGTTTAAGTAGTTGAGTACATTTTTTTCATGATACTTTGAATATAAAAATCCAAAGATAAACATTTATCTGAAATAATATATAATATAACACTATACAATATACAGCTGAAGAGCTGGGAGTTTGTTTGTTTTTTTTGGGAAAGAAATTATAGAAATTAATACTTTTATTTAGCAAGGATGCTTTAAATTGATCAAAACTAATGATGAAGACATTTATAATATTACAAAAGATTTTTATTTCAGATAAACGCTGTTCTTCTGAACTTTCTATTCAAAGAAACCTGAAAAAATCCTACTCGGTTGTTTTTAATAATAATAATATATTTCAATAATATAATATTATAATAATAAATGTATTTTTGAGCAGCAGATCAGAATATTAGAATGATTTCTGAAGGATCATGTGACTGGAGTGATGATGCTAAAAATTCAGTTTTGAAATCACAGGAATAAATTACATTTTATAATATATTCAAACAGAAAACTTATTTTAAATAGTAAAAATATTTCACAGTTCGACTGTTTTTCCTCTATTTGGATCAAAATAAATGAAGGCTTGATGGGCAGAAAAACATTAAAAATCTATACCATCATAGTGTACCTATGAGATAAATGAAATTTTAAAAGCGTAACACTTAAAATGGTCATATGTGTTAATATATCATATCTCAAAATTCACAATTGTAAGATTATAAAGTAGCACTGTGATATAATCACACTGTGAAAATGTTTACTACTTGAAATAACAAAATAAAACAAATAAAAGTAACTAAACATATTTCAGCTATTTGCCAAGGCATTATTTCTCATCTTCGTTTAGTTTCGCTTGCAGTAATGAAATCACTAAATTGTCAATTTATATACTTAGTTTTTCTAGAGACCCTTCTTCCTTGGATGGGATCGTTTAAAGCCCTTTGAGGCAGCATTTAAACTGCATTTTGGAAGTTTAAACTTGTGGGCACCATAGAAGTCCACTATATGGAGAACATTCTTGAAACGTTTTCCTCAACAATTTCTTTACAACTGAAGAAAGAAAGACATGAACATCTTGGATGACAAAGGGGTGAGTAAATTATCTGTACATTTTTGTTCTGGAAGTGAACTTCTCCTTTAACCCCAGTAAACAGGCTGTACCTGCAGTTTACAGAGGAACCTCTGGATGGCACTCTTGCCCACTGTGTGTATCTTGCTGCGGTCCAGTGTTATGACAGCGTCTGGCTGTCCGTCTGCCCCCTTACACTCCTTCAGTCCAACCAGTCCCTCTCCAGCCTCCAGCAGA
The DNA here is from genome assembly GCA_019740295.1 of Labeo calbasu. Lineage (NCBI taxonomy): Eukaryota > Metazoa > Chordata > Actinopteri > Cypriniformes > Cyprinidae > Labeo > Labeo calbasu. Next base: position 28,927 of record JAHKKF010525289.1, on the reverse strand, counting down.
ACACGCAAAATCACAAACCTGGCCTGCATGTGTGCCTACAACAGTGAAACAGCCAGAATAGCGTTAGGTTGGGAAAACAATCAAAAGAACGAGTAATGATTTCTGCACTTTCCTATATCTCACCTGTCTCCAGCTCTTGCTCTCTGGCGTGAAGAACTCCAGCCCTAGCAAGCCAGCACGCACCATGTTCAGCCAGTTCACGTACACAACCTCCTCTGCATCCTCTCCTTCATGTCCGAAAATACTGCCGGACGCACAAATTACTCAGCAACTGAGTTGATTCATGCAGAAGTGACTAAACGTTCAGTAACTCACCTGAGCACCTGTTTGTTGAGACACAGGTAGAGACCTACACACTCTGCTCGACACTCCTCATAGGACGAGGCAATGGTGGAGAACTTGCTGTCCCATGTCTCGCTACCCTTGTACCAGCTTGAGATCTGAAATCCAAAATGTCATTTCATGACTGTGATGCAGAGTTTATGAAGAGGATAAAGCACAGTGGAATCCACTAATGAATGTGATGAAGGGAAAAAAAAACCTCACCAGTTCTCCCGTTTCTGGATTACGAACAGCAGCTTGATCAAAGTTGAACTTTCCCTTATCATCCTGTTTCAATACAAAAGGAACTGTGATACATTTGTATTTATGAAATGTTCTGGGTTAAAAATAGCTACGCTCTATTGAGAGTTAAAGGGATAGTTCACCCAAAAATGAAAATTCTGTCATTAATTGCTCACTTTTATGTCGTTCCAAACCCGTAAGACCTTTGTTCATCTTCGGAACACAAATTAAGATATTTTTAATGAAATCCTGCATAGACAGCAACGCAACTGACACATTCAAGGCCCAGAAAGGTAGTAAGGACATCGTTAAAATAGTCCATGTGACATCAATGGTTCAACTGTAATTTTATAAAGCTGCTAAAATACTTTTTGTGCACAAAGAAAACAAAAACAACTTCTCGTAGCTTCATAACACTACGGTTAAACAACTGATGTCATATGGACTATGTTATCAATGTCCTTACTACCTTTTTGGGCCTTGAATGTGCTAATATCATTGCTGTCTATGCAGGGTCAAAACGCTCTTGGATTTCATCAAAAGACAAAGGTCTTGCGGCTTTGGAACAACATGAGTGTGAGTAATTAATGACAGATTTTCATCTTTTAAAGTCTCTTCTGCTCACCACGCCTGCATTTATTTGATCCAAAGTACAGAAAAAACAGTAAAATTTTGAAATAATTTTACTATTTAAAACAACTGTTTTCTATTTGAATTTATTTAAAAATGTAATTTATTCTTGTGATTTCAAAGCTGTAATTTTACAGTCATTACTCCAGTCACATCATCCTTCAGAAATCATTCTAATATTCTGATTTGCTGCTGAAAAACATTTATTATTATTATTATTATAATTATTATTATGTTGAAAACAGCTGAGTAGAAGATTTTCAGGTTTCTTTGATGAATAAAAGTTTAATAGAACAGCATTTATCTGAAATAGAATTTTTGTAACATTATTAAGGTCTTTATCATCACTATGGCGTAATTGAACGCATCCTTGTTAAATAAAAGTATTAATTTCTGTATTGTTTTTACCAAAAATTATACTGACTACAAGCTTTTGAATAATATAGTGTATAATGTCACAAAAACTTTATATTTTAGATAAATGTTGATCTTTGGATCTTTCTATTCATCAAAGAATACTGAAGAAAATGTACTCACTTGTTTTAAATATTTATAATAATAAAAAAAATGTTTTTATAAGAATGATTTCTGAAGGATCATGTGACTGGAGTAATGCTGAAAAATTAGCTTTGATCACAGGAAAAAATTACATTTTATTTTATATTCAAATAAAAAGCAGTTATTTTAAATAGTAAAAATATTTCACCATAATACTGCTTTTGGACCAAATAAATTGGATAAAATAAATGCAGGCTTGGTGACATATTAAAAATCTTGTAGTGTATATACAGTAATATGTTGATCTGATTGTGCTTCACTACCTGAACAAAGAGTTTCCCGCTGCCATGACCCAGCAACTCATGAAGTCCCACTTGCACCTCAAAAGAAGGACCCTTCCATTTGATGTACAGGTCCTACAAGAAAAAGCCACATAGGAAGAGAATTTACCACTCTGATCTTCCATTACAACTTGTTTAATTCATCAGAAATTTACAGACAGCTGTCAGTCGTCTTACTTTATCATTCTCCTCAAGGAAGGTGAGCTTGTCTTTCTGCGTGGCATATGCGACTGCCAGCACATTCCCAAGGGACACGTTCTTGAAACCTTCAGTCTGTCTGATGTCGTCATCTACAGACAGATAAATGTTTAAAGAATTCTCATAGAACATTAATCACATTAATCAAACTTGACTGCATAGGAAGAAAATGTTTGAAGAGAGGGCTTACAGTTTGGAATGTTGATTCCTGCAGGGATGCCGCTGCCGGCAAAGGTGAGTACATCCAGAGAGGTGAAGTCTGGCTTGAGGAAGCGGTCCTTCTCAAAGGCTGGAGGCCAAGGCAGCTCCGGTAGTAAGACTTCGGCCGAGCTCACCAACTGAGCAAAGCGAGCGCTCATGGCCTTGTTCACCACAGCAACAAAACCTGATGGATGAGATGGTAAGTGTGGAGGAGAGAGCGACATTGGTTATCTACAAGAGCTACTGGATTGTTTTAAGCAATTTGTGTGCTGACCCACAAATATTTGAGCATACCTTCAAATTCACCCCTTGAGCCAAATGGATCTCTGTAGCTCTCAATAAAACCAATGTAGCTGTTGAAAAATGAAAACAACAAAAACGCAAGGTTTTTAATAGAATAAGCATAAAATAAATACACATAGTTCGGGCTTACGCTACCAGTCAAAAGTATTTGAACTTCCAAAATGTAGTTTAAATGCAGCTTCAAAGAGCTCTAAATGATCCCAGATGAGGAAGAAGGGTCTTATCTAGTGAAACGATCTGTCATTTTTTTTTAAGCACAAAAGCTCGTGAAGCACTAGCTCTGGGATGCGTGTCCACGACGCTACGTACTACAAAATCACGTCTAAAGGTCGCGAGCGACTCACCACCTGACTTGCTAATTCTTTCCGACAGTGGAATAGATATGGTCCATTCTTGACAGCATTGAGATTCCTGCTCCATTGGCAATGGTTGGTATTTTCCACACGTGCACCATCATGTCTCCTTTGAACGTGGTCTGCCCGAGGCTTGAGAGACTTGTGTCGCCGCAGCCATTTCCTCTCTCTGTCTAAGTTCATTGTCTGTGTCCCCCGGCTCAAAAAGGCAGGGTATGACAAAAAACCTTTTTGTTTGTAAAAAGCGTTTGAGTTACTTGCACTTCATTAGTCTTTGCACGTTCGCTTTGTAAACACTGGGTCTGTAGTTCCATCTACGTCGCGCGTGACCTTTCGACGTGATTCTGTAGTACGTAGCGTCATGGACGCGCATCCCAGAGCTAGTGTTACACAAGCTTTTGTGCTTAAAAAGTATACAAATGTAAATTTAAAAAAAAAAAAGGCAGATCGTTCCGCAGCAAATAATCTGCATTTTGGAAGTTCAAACTCGGGGGGCACCATTGAAGTCCATTATATGGAGAAAAATACTGACATGCTTTCCTTAAAAACCACAATTTCTTTACGACTGAAAACAGAAAGACATGAACATCTTGGATGACAAGGACAGTGTGTAAATTATTTGTAAACAGTTGTTCTGGAAGTGGAGTTCTCCTTTAATGTCTCTTCTGCTCACCAAGCCTGCATTTATTTGATCCAAAGTAGAGCAAACACAGTAAAATTTTGAAATAGTTTTTACTGTTTAAGATAACTGCTTTCTATTTGAATATATTTTAAAATGTATTTTTTCCTGTGATTTCTGGTTTTTGTAGCATCTTTACTTCAGTCGTATGATCCTTCAGAAATCATTCTAATATTCTGATTTGCTTTTAAAAAAACATTTATTATTATTTTATGTTGAAAACAGCAGTAGAATTTATACAGACTCCAAGCTTTTGAAAGGTAAAGTGCATAATGTTACAAAAGCTTTTTATTTCAGATAAATGTTGATCTTTGGATCTTTCTATTCATCAAAGAAGGTTATTTAAATATTGATGATAATACTACTAATACAAAATGTCTCTTAAACAGCAAATCAGCATATTAGAATGATTTCTGATTTGATCACAGGAATAAATTATATTTTACCATTTTTAGAAAACAGTTATTTTAAATAGTAAATATATTTTAAAACTGTACTGTTTTTGCTGAACTTCAGATCAAATAAATGCAACCTGGTCTGTTAAATATGGGTCAGTCACCTCTCCACAATAGGTCCTTTGTCTTTGATCCAATAACGGGACCCTTCTTTATGGGCATCCACTGAGCCACAGCTGAAACTGCGGATATACTCCTCCAGCATCTTCTTCTGGTTCTCATTGGCTGCATAAGCCTAAGACAAAATTTTACTCTTACTTATGCTTTAAAAGGTCATGCTATTCACTTCACTTCCAACAGTAAAAATAAATCAGTGTTTTTTTGTTTGTTTGTTTGTTTAGAATGTTGTCATACCTTGGCTTTTTCCAAGTTCTGACACACTTTCTCCATAAGAAAGGCATAATCGCCCCTCTTAACAGAGAACACAGCATCCTCAAAATCATGTTTGCCACAACAAACTTCACTCTTTCCTTCAACAGCACAGTTGTCTGCAGATGGGAGGGAAATAAAGAAGGCAATAATAACATCAAGTAAAGGAAAATGAAATGATGAGTAATAAAATGAAATTAGAAGTGATATACATTTATATACTCACCTTTCTCGGCAGATGCCAAACGCACCTCATAGCACCGCTTTCCATCAATTTCAGTCTTGAATAGACGGGTGTTGTAGGCACTCAGGTTCTACAAGTTCAGAGATATAAATCTAAATGTTAGTGGTTATTATTGGTAAACTAGCATTAGTATACTAGTTAATGCTGAATTAGCCATTGAGAGTAAGGATACAAGATCATGGGTTTGATTTCCAGGGAAAGCAAGAACTGATAAAATGTGTACCCTGAAAGCAATGTAAGTCACTTTGGATAGAAATGTACACCAAAACGCACAAATGTAAATGTAAAAGGGATAAATAAGTTACAGTATGGTTCAACTGGTTAAAATTAGTTTGATTTAGTTGATTAAAAAATGTTTAAATAAAAAGCAGTTATTTCAAATAGTAAAAATATTTAAACATTTTACTGTTTTTGCTGTACTTTGGATCAAGTAAATGCAGACTTGGTAAGCAGAAGAGACTTCTTAAAAAAAAAAACATTAAAAATCTTACTGTTCAATCACTTTTGACTGGTAGTGTATATGTAAAAATTAACCTAGATTAATAAAAACTTGTATATTGTTATATTGTTAGCTCAGAACACCTAATGCATTCACTAATGTTAACAAAATGAATGTTTATTGACATTTTTTCCAAATAATTAATTTTGTGCACTTGACATACACTTTTATTTAAAATGTAATCAATGTTTCACTTTTTTTTCCAATATGTGTGTTCCCTGGGATAAAAAAAAAAAAAAAGATAAAATAAAACAAAAAATAAAACACATAAAAATTTTGATAACAACGATAACAAAAGCAAGACTTTAAAAAAATATTTACATATATTTCTAAAAATAAATAAAAATGAAAAAAATCATATCTTTAACTATTTAACATTTTTTGATGTTAATACTGCATGTAACAGTTAATTTAATAGTAATGGGGTGTAACAACACACTCATGTCATGATTCTTTACCATACATTTTACATCTTTAAAATGTAATGTAAAAGTTTTAAATATTGTATTTTATTAAAGAAATGTATTTTATTTTTTATTTGTTAATAATAATTAAGCTCAAATGTGTGACCTCCTGAGTTTGATCCTAAACCACATTTGATGCTAAATTAAATCTTTTCACTTTCATTATGCGTGAACTATACATAATACATAATGTTGCCTTTTTGTATTGTGATATATTGTGGCATAATATATTATTACACCCCTAGTTAATACTGAAAAATAACATATGCGGATTCAGTTGTGGCAACCCCTAATGGGAGTAACCAAAACATGGGAGAGAGATAATATTCTATTTGTGTCATTAATTGTGTCAGTTTTCATATTACTCCAATGAACTAGCACAAACTCTCACATGTGCACTATACCTTGGAGTCCAGAAATTTCTGGGCAAACTCTGCGTCTTCTAAGCAGCAGTTCCCTGAGAAGTATGCCGTGATCCCCTAGGACAAAGACATCATTAGGTAAAACAACAACCCGAGACTGAGCTGTTCAAAAGTCTGAATAATATTTTAAATTTATTTTACCTTCTCACCCAGACCGAGCTGTTTCTGCTTGTCTTCTAGAGAGTACAGGGGCTCACAGCAGCTGCCCCACAGTGCCTCCATGTCACTGGGGCTTTGTTTAAAGGCCAGACTCTCCCACACCAGAGCCTTGAACTTCTCCTGCATATTAAAATAGGCAGAATTATCAAACACTAAAACCTTCGGGATATTATATTAAATTCTGACAGAGCACGCAAGGGATATATTAAGTATGGTATTTGACCTTTGGTAGGTTGGGGACGAATTTGGTGTCCCCAAATGACTTGTAGTTCCCCATGTTTGCATAAAGCCCAGCAGCATATACGAGGAAGGCCTGGAAGCAGACAGAACGTTGTTATGAAAATGAACACAGAGCGGATGTTAATTTTAGTATTCATAACAGGTTGCTTCACCTGATACTCCTCTGCGCTCAGTCCAGCTGCTGTCGCTGCTTCCTCCAACTGCTGAGGCGCCTGTGCACGAAACATTTTTTGCAGCAGTACATAGATGTTGGCAGACTCGGGAGATGTCTGGATCAGCACAATCAGGCCACCGTACCAGGACGCCCGAGAGAGGTAGTGTGCATACATCTGCTCTTTAGGAGACAACAGCCTGAAAGCCTCCCGGCAGTCCAGGGCAGAGATCCCGATGTCATTTGGGAGGTAATACTGAGAGTCCACCATTGCAGTTGTTAGGCAGCTTGATCCTGCTCCACTGCAAATTCACAAAAATCACTTATTAAATATCATACTATGCAAAAGCACAAAATCACCTGGTTATTTTTGGGGATTCACATCACAGCTTCACATCTGAACTTATCTCTCTACACACACAGCTAATACAAGCCAATAGTTGAGTAGATACGTTTAAATATGTAAAAATGTAAACATAAATAGTTAAAACTTTGTCTTTACGGCTGAAATGTGAATCAGCACTGACACAGAGAGTTTCTCTTTCACTTCTGGGAGTTCAGTGACCAGCTAATACTGTTAGCACACTTGACAGTGCAGGAAATCAGACAATGAAATCCCGCAAATCTGGGCCATGCAAATTTATTTGCGATAATTCACTAAACAATTATCTTATCATCTATAATAGCAAACAGACGGGTTCTCTTTAAGCAATATTCAAGAGATTATTAACAGCATGTAACACAACTTCTACCTGAATTGCGCGTTCACTCCTGTCAAAATGAGCACCAGTGTCCGATTCTACTTCCGCTACTCATTCAATTGAATGACCCGCCCCTCAGCCAATCACACGACGGAAGAGATAACTGACAGGCGTGAGAACCAATAGAAACAGCAGGTGAAAAGGCTTGGCGTCGTATGGATTGCAAACGAAATTGTAGTTTTGTTAAAAGCAACTTTAGGAGTGTGTGTAAAAATAATAACGTACATGTTTAACATAAAGAAAGAAAGAAAGCATCGATATAGATGATTTCTGGCATTAGTGGACTGGACTCTCTAGGTAATGTTGTTGAAATGAACGTTTATTGTTTATCACTTAAGTACTTAAGTGGAATTCATTTCCCAGCATTCTAAAATAAACTTTCTGTCAACAGGAAATTGTCCATCTGCATAGTCTGAATAGCATCTCGACCACCCAGAATCATTTATTTGCTGTGCCATGGTTTGCTTTCTCAACAGTCACACTGACAGATGAGAATTCGCAATGTACTTGCCATTACTTGCCAAATAATGAAGGTGAAATATAGTTCAGCCCAATAGAGTTTAAATAAAAGCTAAATAAATCAGTTAATTTATCTTTTAAATCACTGAGGTAAGTAAACTAATTTATTAATGATAAACAAGTAGTATTTTTTCATAAGAATAAAATATTTAAATTCCATTTATGGAATTCAATTTCTGTTCACTATTCTAATAGCATCTTCTATCATAAAAACTGAGCATAACTCCCAAACATTAAAATCAGCACAGTGTTTATTCCGGTTGTGAGAGATTGGCACACTTGGGTGGGAATTGTAATCAATGTGGAGTCAGGGCATCAAGATGGTCCAAGTGGCGCCAGATGAGAAGATACCTCTTGTTCGGAGGTCTGAACGGGTCAAGCACCTGCTGATGAACCGTCATTGGCTACATTTCGCATTACAGTGGCCTCAGCTTTTCTCTTTTTCTTGGTTGGCTGATAGAGGTGTAATGCCAAATGCACAACTTTTAATAAAATGTAATGTATTATATATAATAACTGAAAGAAAATAATATATTTCTTTTATTTTGTTTACTGAAATAATGTCTTTTAAAAGTGGTGATTTCAGGTGGTGGTGTTCAAAAATCAATGCAAAACAAAAATAACTGCTTAGCAGGATTCACATGCATATGTATTTAATATGTAGTCTGAGCAGCATGCATTATCTCAGCGAACAAAGATGTGGTTTAGAGCAAGCCAATCACAGAAAGCAAATGTCAATAAATCACATAGATCCAACAGGCCACTGGGCCGGCACATCGCCTGTTGCCTGTATGTTCATTCTCCTTTCTAGACCAGAAGGAGAATGAAGCAAGTCAGAGACCATTTTCTACTAATTATTCCTTTTATGTTTTTTACATTAGATTTTAATTTCTTTACAGATGCCTGTCATTCGACTATGGTTCTATGCCACCTAGTATTTGCTTTGAGCAAAAATGGAGAGAGATGAAGTGAAAAGGGACCGACATGAAACTGAAGATCTCCTCTGCAGTGATACCACCTATGAAATGTATCGTTTACAGAGATGTTTGGACATTGAATAATGGACTGCTATTACAAGCCCAGACTCAAACATGCTTTTCAACGATCCATGTGGAGAATGGGTAACTTTAAGGTAATGTTTCAAGCAACTTAGCACTACTTAAAAGTTTTTACATTGCGCTAGTTGCACAATGTGTCATATTTGTTGTACTGATGGTAGTTCGATTTTTAAGAATGTTAAGAGATTATTTCAAGTGTTTTCTTCTAAATTTTTAAAAAATATTTACTATGACCTCTACATTTATTTTTGTGCTTTGTTTAAATTTCTGCATTATGTAATTGTGTTTTGGTCTGCGTCCAGTGCCACAACCTTTTGACACTGTCTGTATTTGTATGATAGTGGCAATTATATCTTTATCTTAGCTAACTCAAGTTCACAGGAAACAAGACAATATGATTTTTCATTGCTATAAATGAACGTGGAATGTACACTTTTTTTTAAACTGGTAGTAGTTTTTCCTGGAATCACGAGTCGCCGTTATTATTCAAAACCAAATGATTATCTACAAGATCTGAGTTCTTAGAAAAGTAAAAGACCATCTTGTTTTGACAGATGCAAACCTATCGGTGATAAATGGCCAACTGTCACATGGAGCATGAGGGGAGGGTCTAAAGGCCCCTACAGAGAAAGTGGTTATAAACATGAACATGCCTAGAGATTACAACCAGTTATCTGTGAGTATGTCGTTTGCTCATTTTTTGAATCATATGCCACCTGGTAACATGCCTGACATGAGCACATGATCACTTTGAGTCATCTTACACTTTAAAATGACTTCAAAGCATTTGGAAACGGTTAGGGATCATGGCAAAGCTAGAAGAAAACAAATGTTCATTGAGCAGAAGAAAAGGAGGTGAGTACAAAAATTCATGTTTTTGTGCAAAACAAATATTGAATGTAGACACTGTGCATACAGAGTCTGGTATTGAAATATCATTGCTGAATAATTCATTGCTGATTTCATTGAAACTGCATTTGCAGTTACTTTTATATGATTTTTAAAGAGATGAAATTAATTCATTAGAACTATTCTGAGCATTTGGGACAAAAAACAAATATTGTATGTAGATACATTCTGCTGTGAGTCTGTGAATAACTGAATGAATGATATTGTTTGAGATTCATTGCATTCCACTGAAGCTGAATAATTAATAATTCATTTTTTATTTATTTATTTATTTTTTGCAGATAGTGGCAGTACATTCCTTAGAACTAACCTGAGAAATTGTGACCAAATGCATAAATTAAAACTAATTTCATTTCATTTTTAACTAATTTTTCTGATTTTATTCAGTAGACAAAAATGGTTAAAAAGGAAAGGGAGCATTTTAAGTGAAGTAAATTGAAATCCCTCCATTAACATGCCTTACAAATGCCTAAAATATTCAGATAATACTTTAAGAACAAAAATTCTTTTTATTTTAAGCAATTTTTGTTAAAATAAATAACAATTTTAATTAAATATAAAATAATGGATTTATTTTGCAAAAATCAGCAATTGTTTTTCCTTTATTTGTTTACATTTTCAGGCAAAAAATCAATTAAGCAATTTCAAAGTGAGTGCAAAAAGTGTGTAAATGCACGTGGGGATGTATTTTCACGAGGCATGACATTGTATCAGAAGCTGCAGGCAACTACGCTTGCTAGTGATAAGACAAAGTGACGCAGTCATGACGTCTCTTTTTCCATTAGTACTGGTCTGCAGGGGACATTGTGGCTTTAGAATGTCCTGTTCTTTGAATCACGCTAGTAGAGAATCAGGCCAGTGGCAGCAGGCTCATACAACCAAAACAATGTCATTTAAAATGTTTGCATGTTTATAGTCAAATTTCAAAGTGGTGGTAAATGCAAATGTTTTTGTACAAAATTAATATTGCATATTGCATAATATACACTACCAGTCAAAAGTTTTTGAACAGTAAGATTTTTTTAAAGAAGTCTCTTGGCTTCGATCACAGAAATATGACATTTTAAAATATATTAAAGTAGAAAGCAGTTATTTTAAATAGTAAAGATATTTCACAATGTTACTGCTTTTGCTCTACTTTGGATCAAATAAACACAGGCTTGTTGAGCAGAAGAGAATTCATTAAAAAACATTAAAAATCTTACCGTTCACAAACTTTTGACTGGTAGTGCAGCAAAGAACTGATATAGCAAAACTTAAAATGTTTATGTTTTGTGGTTAAATACAGGGTCTGCACAGAATGGAGAAAAGCACGTTCTCGTTTGGCGGCACGGAGCAGGAGGACGAAGGAGAGCCAGCTGTTCAAGGAGTTAACTGCTCTTCTGCCTCTGGACCCAAGTATGGATGGCCAGCGAGACAAAGCGTCAGTCATACGTCTCACAATCGCTTACCTTCACCTGAGGGATCTTATGAACACCCTAGACTCCTATGCACTGACACAGTCCTCTCCTCCATCGCCAGGTAGAAAGATAAAGGGTTGAAAATAGAAAATGGGGTTGAAAACAAGTTTTCTAAAGGCCATTGTGATTGTAGGAATATCGGCTAAATCCCATGAGAGAGAGTTGCTAGATTCTGCCCTTGGAGGGTTTGTGGTTTTGTTGTCTTTGAATGGCAAGGTCATCTTCACCACAAAGAGTGTAACTACACACACTGGATTTAACCAGGTGATGACACTAAAACTAAATGAAGTGCATGTACTTCGAATTACTTTACTGGCAACTTTACAAAATCTCATATTTTTTTTCCAGATGGATTTGATTGGAAGGAGTTTGTTTGAGTTCTTGCATCCATGTGATCAGATGGAGGTCAAAGACATTCTCACAAGACTGATCGGTGAGCACTTCTTGTTGAAAAGACCCATTATGACCACAAATTTCCATCTGGTTTATATGGAAGCCCGTTTCCGCCACTGAATGAAAAATAAAAAAGGTTATTGCGACTTTTTAACTTTTTAAAAAAAACTCACAACTTGCACAAAAAATTGCAAGTTTATATCTCACAATTCTGAGGTTCTTCTCAGAATTGTGAGATATAGACTTGCAATTGCGAGTTATAAAGTCAGAATTGCAAGATAAAAACTCACAATTCTGACTTTTTTCTTGCAAAGACTGATATGTTCTCAGAATTGCAAGTTTATATTTCACAATTCTGAGTTAACTGCATGTTATAAAGTCAGAAATGTGAGAAAAATTCACAATTGCAGGATATAAACTCACAAATCAGAATTGTATGTTTGTGAGTTTGTATCTTGCAATTATGACTTTACAGCTCAGAGTTGTGAGTTTATATCACACAGTTGTAACTATTTCTAGCAATTGTGAGTTCATATCAAGCAATTTTGAGAAAAAAATCTGAATTGTGAGTTTATATCTTGCAATTCTGACTTTACAACTCAAGTTCAAGTTTATAACACAATTTTGTGTTATAAGATATAAACTCACAATTGTGACTTTTTTCTCAGAATTGCGAGTTCTTATTTCGCAATTCTTGTAAAAAAAAGTCAGAATTGTGAGTTTTTATCACGCAATTTTAAGAAAAAAGTCTTTATAACTCGCAGTTGCTTGTTTATACCAAGCAATTCTGACTTTATAACTCGCAATTGTGAGTTTATATCACAATTCTGGAGAAAAAGTCAGAATTGTGAGTTTATTTCATGCAATTCTGAGAAAAAAAAAGTCTGAATTTTGAGTTTATATCTCACAATTGTCACCTTTTTTCTCGCACATGTGAGTTTATAACTTGCAGTTGTGAATTTATATCAATTCTGGGAAATAAATTCAGATTTGTCAGTTTTTATCAAGCAGTTCTTACTTTATAACTCACAATTGCAGGTTTATATCAGAATTCTGGGGAAAAAGTCAGAATGTTGAGTTTATATCTTGCAATTCTGACTTTTTTCTTGCAAATGTGAGTTTATATCTCCAAATTTTGACTTTTTCTTTCACTTTGTGACTTTATAACATGCAGTTGCTAAGACTTGTGAGATATAAACTTGCAAATTCATATTATTTTATTTTATTTATTTATTTTTATTAACAGCAGTATACAAACCAGAATACCAACATGACTATTTATTTTATTTTATTTTATTATTTTTTTTAATTTACAAACTGCTTCAAACCAGCACCTTGGGCTTTTTTGTTTATTTCATTTTATTTTATAAAGTTTTTATTTATTTATTTATTTTATTTATTTTTTCTTATGTTTTGCTTTACAGATTGCCTCAAACCCAGCACCTTGGGCTTTTCTTTTTTTTTTTTACATTTATTTTATTTTATTTCATTTTATTTTATTTTATTTTATTTTATGAGAACATGTCAGTCAGAAAAAAGAATTGTGAGTTTTTGCCTTGCAATTTTGACTATTTCTCGCAATTGTGATTTTATAGTACACAATTTGGAGAAAAAAGTCTTTTTCTTAAAAGAATTTATATCTTCAAATTCTGTCACAGTTGTGAGTTTATATCAGGCAAGAAAATGAATTTATCTCAATGTCTATATCTCAATTTATATCACAATTCTAAAGAAGATAAAAAGTCGCAATTACCTTTTTTATTTTTTATTCAGTGGCGGAAACGGGCTTCCATAGGTTTATGATCTGACTTTTTTTAAATATTTTAGGAAACCGAGAACAGCAAGAATGTGAAGTGTTCCTCAGAATAAAAAGTGTGATGAACCAGAAGCTGACTCCTTGGAAAGTAAGAATACATTGTTGGGTTTCCATTGTTTGCAAAAGAGCACACAATTTTCATTGTTTTCACATCTTTGCTTTTGCTGTCTGAAGATTATTCAGTGTACTGGAAAGAAAAAGTCATCTGCCACACCTGGATCCAGTTGTCTAGTTCTTCAGTGCAGGGTTTTGCCCACGCAGGAGGTCATTGAACTCAATGCGGCACTGAATATAAGTACGTTTATGAGTGTACACAGCCCAGACATGAAGTTCACCTACTGCCACTCAAGGTATGAGCCTATATATGCTGTTTACAAAATCCTAAATCCTTTCACCTTCTTTGGGCTGTCTTTATATTTGAAGCTCATTTTTGGCTCAGGGTTGTGAAGTTGACCGGCTTTCGTGACACAGAGCTGTTGGGGCAATCTGTTTACCAGTACTATCATCCATCAGACTGCCAGCAAATCCGCAAGGCACACGTTTACTGTAAGTAAGATATCTTGCCACTTTGTATGATTAATTTTACTTGTATTATGCCTTATGTGTTAAATTTTTTTTGGTTTTGTTTTCTTTTCTTTTATTTCAATTTTGTTTTGTAAACCGCTTCAAATCCAGTATCCTGGGTTTTTATTTTATTTTATTTTATTTTATTTTATTTTATTTTATTTTATTTTATTTATTTTATGCTATGCAATGCTATGCTATGCTATGCTATGCTATGCTTTAAACCCAGCCACTTGAGTTGTATGCTGGGAAAATTATTTTATTTTATTTTATTATTGTATTTTATTTTGGATGGCCAGTATATTTTACTTCATATTAATTTTCTAAACAGCTTCAGAACTTTGGGCTTTTTTATTTAATTTTTTTATTTAATTTAATGTATTTATTTTATTTTATTTTATTTTGGATGGCCAGTATATTTGACTTTATTTTAATTTTCTAAATCGCTTCAAACCCAGCACCTTGGGAATTTTATTTTATGTTATTTTATTTTATTTTGTTTTATTTAAATTTTCTAAACAGCACCTTGTTTTTTCTTTATTTAATTTATTTATTTGATTTCATTATTTTTTAACAAAAAAAATATTTTATTTTTTTAAATTGTATTTTATTTTATTTTGGATGGCCAGTATATTTTACTTTATTTTAATTTTCTGATCTGCTTCAAATCCAGCATCTTTTTTTATTTTATTTTATTTTATTAAATGCTTTCAACCCCAGCAAATTAGGCTGTAGGCAGGGAAAATATATGGTCAGTTTATTTTACTTTATTTTAATTTTCTAAACTGCTTAAGCACCTTGGGCTTTGTTTTTTATTTATTTTATTTTATTTTATTTTATTTTATTTTATTTAACTCTTTTGCTTTCTATAGGAGAATGTCATACAAGTTTGGAATGACATGAAAATTAGTAAACAACTCAATCATAACATTTTTTAATGAATTATCTCTTTAATAGTGTTTAATTATCTGCCCGAAACAGTGCTTTCCAAGGGTCAGGTGTCAACAGGTAAATATCGGCTGCTTCACGGACATGGTGGCTATGTGTGGGCAGAGACCGACGCGTCATTGGTCTGCAACAGTCGTACTGGTGTGCCAGAGAGTGTCGTCTGCATCAATTACATTCTTAGGTTAGAAAATTCGCACTAGCAATGTCAAGATCATAGGTTAAATTCCCAGGCAGTTATTATCTTTAATTATTTAATTTTACATTTTCACTTTGTACCATTACAGTGGAGTGGAACAGCCCAATTTGACATATTTGCTGAAGCAGACAGAACAACTACTGAAACCACGCGACTCCCTTCACCCAGAATCCCAGCCTGCCCCTTTTCCACTGACTGCAGCCCAGCAAGACAAAAGCAGCCTTAGAACCAAATCAAATGAGCACAATAGTCCTACAACACCTCCAAACCAAAGAGGTAAACTTAACATGGGAAAATAAAACAGGATATGTTTCATATATTAAAAATAGTTTATCATAATAATTCATTTTTGCTCAGAGGGTGACATACAGGAAGTTGACGGCTGTACAGAGATCACACATAACACAGAACAGTGCCGCAATTTCAACTGCGTGAGTATCCTTACAAAAGTTACTGGTATCAGATATTAATACCTTAGTACTTTGATATATGTCATGGGCTTGAATTATTACTATACTCATAGACCAAACATATTTACACTACTGTTCAAAAATTTAGGGTTGTAAGATATTTTAGCGTTGCAAAATGGTGTTGCAAACATTTATTATTATCAATTTTGAAATCAGTCAGTCAGTAACATATACTGACCCTAAATTTGTGAATTTTAGTATATATATTTATGAAAAACCTTCCTGTGTGCTGTGCTTTACTGTAGGATCTGTGTGAGTTAGACTTGGACAGTCTGGCTCCGTACATTCCAATGCACGGAGAGGACTTCCTGCTGACTCCCATTTTAGAGGGAACAGAGGACAGTGCCGAATTAAATATGTGTGGACCATCATTCAATAATCCTCATCAAAAACCAGACCCTCAGTTGCAAAATTCAGAGGGAACGCTCTTTGTACCTGTAAAGAGCCTTACACATACCCAACAAAGTCTCAGTCATTATTTTCTAACAAACAGGTATGTCTAATAAGAAAAGTCATTTGGTATTGTACAGTAATGCTTCTTTTTGCAAACCTTTAATACGCTACATTTATTCTGTTGTAGGATCAGTGATACTAACGTGATATCAACACAGCAGCAGAATGAGAGCCTTGATCTTGTGAACAGAATTTCGAAGGTATTGTGCTCATTACGGTCACTTGTAGTCCTCAAATATACAGCCTGTTGATTTTGCTTAGACTTAATGGAACTGTTTCCAAAAATGTAGAAAATACAGTGCCTTGCAAAAGTATTCATACTACTTTTATTACTTATATTACTTTTTTTCCCACATCCATCTTCACTCCATACACCATAATGACAAAGCACAAAACAGATTTGTGACTACTTTGCAAATTTATTAAAAATAAAACACTGAAATAGGTACATTGCATAAGTATTCATACCCTTAACTCAGCACTTAGTTAAAGCACCTTTACAGCCTCAAGTCTTTTTGGGTATGATGCGAATAGCTTTGCACATCTGCATTTGGCAATTATCTGCCATTCTTCTCCTCACCTCTTCACCTCTCAAACTCTATCAGCTTGGATGGGGGCTGGCATATTTTTTAGGTTTCTCCAGAAATATTTGATTGGATTCAAGCCAAGGCTGTGGCTGTGCCACTCAAGGACATTCACAGAGTTGTCTATAAGCCACTCTTGCTGTGTGCTTAGGCTCATTGTCCTGTTGGAAGGCGAACCTTCTGCCCAGTCTGAGGTTTTGAATGCTTTGGACTAGGTTTTAATTGAGGCTATCTCAATATTTTGATGCATTGAGATTTTCTTCTACTCTGACGAGTCCCACAGCATGAGGCTACTACCACCGCACTTTACTTTTGAGATGGTACTCTGCAGGTGATGAGCAGTGCCTGGTTTCCTCTATACATGATGCTTGGAATTGAGGTTCGTCAGACCAGAGAATCTTGTTTCTCACTGAGAGTCCTTAGGTGCTTTGTTGCAAATTCCAAGTGTGTTTTCATGTGTCTTCACTGAGGAGGATTGAGTTTAGCCACAACGCCATAGAGACTGAATTGGTGGAGTGTTGCAGTGATGTTTGTCCTTCTGTAAGTTTCTCCCATCTGCATATATGATCATGGAGCTCAACTAGAGTGACCATCAGCTTCTTGGTCACTAGTCTAACCAAAGCCCTTCTCCATCAATTGCTCATTTTGGCCAGGAGGCCAGCTCTAGGAAGAGCCTTAGTTGTTCCATATTTCTTCTATTATGGCTAATGGAGGCTACACGCTTCTGTGAACCTTCAGTGCAGCAGAATTTTTTCTTAACTCTTGCCCAGATCTTTGCTTTGAATCAACCCTGTCTTTGAGCTCTACAGGCAGTTTATTTGACCCCAGGGTTTGGTTTTTGCTCTAATATGCATTTTCAGCCGTTAGGCCTTTTATTGAGAGGTGTGTGCCTATCCATACTCATTCAAATGAATTTGACACAGGTTAACTTCACTCGAAGTGTAGTAACATCTACAAGCAATATGAATGCTCCTGAGCAAAATTTTTAACTGGCCTAGATAAGGGTATGAATACTTATGCAATGGAAGCATTACAGTTTTTTATTTATAATAAACTTGCTAAATTGTTACAAACCTGTTTTGTACTTTGTTATTTGTTATTATAGTGTAGATTGATGTGGAAAAAAAACAATTTAAAGCATTTTAATATAAGGCTGCAACACAACAAAATGTGAAAAAATGAAGAGGTATGAATACTTTCGCAAGGCGCTGTAACTACCAATATTGTGTCTTTTTAAAATTCAATATTGACGAGTTTAAGCAGCCCTGAAAATACATTGTCAAAGTTGTCAGCAAGTAACTGGACTCATTTCTTCTTCCAGGTTTATAATTCTAATTATAAACAGCATAATTATCAGTTGTTCTCTTCGGAAAGTGAAACATATCACAGGAGAGAAGATGCGCTTTTATCGCAACATCCCAACAGAACACGGTGGAGCTTTGGTAAGAGATCAGTTCCAGACTTAATAAACTGTTTTGTCTCAATTTACATGACACATTTTACATTTTCCATACTTCCACTAGATGGATCAGCACCGAGGCCATATGGTGGAGTCCCAAATACACTTGGAGTAAAGTTCAGATCGCTTCCAGAGAATCCTAAGCGTCATCCTCAGAACAGAAGACACCATGCTGATGTGAAAGCACTTCCAGCACCTTTGACTTTGCCTGTGTTGAGCGGGTGGGAGTGTGAGGTCAACGCACCTCTTGACCCCACATCATATTTGCTCCAAGGGACAGAAATTATAGCCGTTCTGGACCAAGTGGCCTCAAGAGTGCCTTGGTGCTAAGACAAAACAAAATACAACACTAACAGTGTGCATTTGATGCATCATTGATACATCTTTTTAATAAGAACACTTGCAAGTTGTCAACACCCGCAAGCATTGCCTTAGAGTATATTACTAAAACATGTGTGAATGTGGTAAAGTCTGTTTATAATTATCTAATATTGAGCTTTGCACTCTAAACGACTCTTTTCTGAGGTTACAGTGGTAAGGCCTGGTCACAACAAAGACACTGTAACGACAACAACGTAGAGGGACGATATCATTGGAATTACTTTGAGTAATAATAGAGTGTTTTCATGACGCGTCATCAATCAGCCATATTGGCGACACACAACATAATGCCACTGAACCAAACAAAACTTGTATATTTCACTGATTATCGCTGCTGAAATGATCAGTTATTGTCATGTTTTGGGCTGTATTAATCAGTTGGACCAGGAAAAACATTTGGAGTACTACAGACTGCCAAAAGTTATAACAAATCAAAGAGAAGAGTGCAAAAACTGTCCGAGGAACAAAAGGCGTTTATGGTTGGCCAAACCGGACCAGGATTTCCAGGGCAAGAATCTTGATAACTTTAGTGTTTGTTCTTATCATTTCCAGTCAGGTAGTTCAAATATTAGGCTAATATCTTAATTAATACTGCTAGTACATATCTTTACCACCTATAAACTTAAGTTTGTCAAAATATTGAACCTTTCCTGCTTACTAAGTCTTTCTCTATATGATTTAGCAGCTTCCACACATTTTTTAGTGGTTTAGACAGCATAAAATAGCAGAACAACATATTCAATAGTACGTTAACCTTGCAATCCATGCTGTCGTTTACATCACAGTATCGCCAGTATGACCACGCATGCAGGTAACTGACCAAACCGTGACATAAGTGCAAACCCTTTATAGTTATCGTTCTTGGTATGAACGGGCCTTTAATAGTATATGTAAATATGGTTTTGCATCTTCTACCATTGCTGTGTTATATTTCAGCATATTCTAGAAACCTAATTATGAATAAATAAGGATTTATTGTTTGCACTGTCATAAATGTATACCTTAATTCAGTATTTGTTATGTCTTTATTATATTATGTGCATTTTAATTTTTTATGTGACGTCAGAGTGTGTTTGGCACTCTTAATTGTTCCTTTTACATCTTGTTTCCATTTTATCAAATGGTATATTATTAATATACCAACTAATTGTACGTTTCATTCTAATTTAATAAAGTTTTGCACATTAAGAAATAAACTGTGTTCTTGAATGGTGTACACTCACATGAGATTAAGGCTGTATGCAAGTTTAATTGTTTACAAAGCGTTTTAATTATACATAGTGCGCATCATACCCCTCGCAAATCTGTTTACCGCCTTTTTCAGCAGGCGTGGCCATTTGTAAATTTCATGGGTGTGGCTTTAGGTCTTATCCTAGTCCAGCTTTGTTTACAATCATGCTAGCAAAATGCTAGTAACTTGCTAATCATACCAGTAACTTGCTAGCAACATGTTTGCAACTTGCTAATCATGCTAGTAACATGCTAGTAACTTTTTAATCATGTTAATAACATGCTAATCATGCTACAATCATGCTAGAAACATGCTAGCAATTTGCTAATCATGCTAGAAACATGCTAGTAACTTGCTAATCATGCTAGCAACATGCTAGTAACTTGCAAATCATGTAAATAAAATGGTAAACATGTTAGCAACATGTTAGTAAAATGTTAATCATGTTAGAATTATGCTAGTAACTTGCTAAATATGTTAGCTTCTATCTATTGCTAATCATGCTAGTAACATGCTAGTAACTTGCTAATCATGCTAGAAACATGCTAGCAACATGCTTGTAACTTGCTAATCATGCTAGTAACATGCTAGTAACTTTCTAATCATGCTAATCATGCTAGCAACATGCTAGTAACTTGCTAATCATGCTAGAAACATGCTAGCAATTTGCTAATCATGCTAGAAACATGCTAGTAACTTGCTAATCATGCTAACAACATGCTAGTAAAATGTTAATCATGCTAGAATCATGCTAGTAACTTGCTAATTATGTTAGCTTTCTATCTATCTATTGCTAATCATGCTAGTAACATGCTAGTAACTTGCTAATCATGCTAGTAACTTTCTAATCATGCTAATAACATGCTAACGTCATGCTAATCATGCTAGCAACATGCTAGTAACTTGCAAATCATGTAAATAAAATGGTAAACATGTTAGCAGCATGCTAGTAAAATGCTAATCATGCTAGAATCATGCTAGTAACTTGCTAATTATGTTAGCTTTCTATCTATTGCTAATCATGCTAGTAACATGCTACTAACTTGCTAATCATGCTAGCAACATGCTAGTAACTTGCAAATCATGTAATAGAAAAAATGGTAAACATGTTAACAACATGCTAGTAAAATGCTAATCATGCTAGGATCATGCTAGTAACTTGCTTATTATGTTAGCTTTCTATCTTTCTATCTATTGCCTTAAAACATTCAAACTTTAACCTTTTAAAACTACATTAGACTTCAAACTATTTCAGACCGAAAACCTTCAAACTCAAACTTTTTAAAACATTCTGTTCCGGCTTTCTCAAGCCAACTTAAGATTGTCTCGGCGAACTATATCTAGTTCTTCTCATTATTTCCTGATAGCGCCTAATGAACAGGAAGTCTCGCCTATGGGCTTACTCCTGCGTTGAAGAATACGCTGATTGTGCTTTGCAAACAGAGACCGCGGGAGAATCTACACCTGTAAGTCAAAGAAGCAGAAAATGCCTGAAGCCAGCAGACAGACCAAGAAAAGCGAGCGTAAACGTCAGAAAGTCTTAGACAAGGTAGAAATACTAGTGACGGAGAAAATACCTAATATTGAACCAAAGTTGCTTCTTTTTCTGTTGGACAGGTAAGCAAATTCACTGTGTGGTTTGCCCTCTTAAACTCACTGGTGTCAGTATAAATTGCGTAAAACTAAGAGGAGATTCTCATCCACGTTAAATGGCAATGTAGCTTTTAAATTAAAACCATTGTAATATTGGTACCTAAAGGGATAGCTCACTAAAAATGAAAATTGTGTCATTAATTACTCACCCTCATGTCATTCCGATCCTGTACGACCTTTGTTCATCTTGGAAAACAAATTAAGATATTTTTGATGAAATCTAAGGTACTCACAAAAAATATTCTCATAGCATTATAAAACTACAGTTGAACCACTGATGTCACATAGACTATTTTAATGATGTCCTTACTACCTTTCTGGGCCTTGAACATGTCAGTTGCATTGCTGTCTATGCAGGGTCAGAAAGCTCTTGGATTTCATCAAATATATCTTAATTTGTGTTCCGAAGATGAACGAAGGTCTTGCAGGTTTGGAATGAAATGAGTAATTAATAACAGATTTTTCATTTTTGGGTGAACTAATCCTTTTAAGTAAATAAAGAAAAACAGAACTCAAAAACAGAATGTACCTAATGACTAATACATCTTTTAAGCAAATTCCTATTGTCATGTATAATCAGTACTAACAGCACCTACAAAACAAACCCAAATGCTTGTAATAATACATAAATCAATAATATTAGACCAGCTTTCTCGCAACAGTTTTTAATAGGAAAAAAACAACACCACAGAATACAGTGTTCTAGAGAAAATTGTATGAATCAAGAATTCAAATCAAAGGGTATGAATTTACACACAAAACAATGTTTGTATATACACATCACTAGTTGCGACTTTATTCATTTTTAAAAGATGGCTAAAATGAGTAGATTTTGTGTGAAAGACCAGTTGTTTGGTTCCAGTATCCAGATCTATTTTGTAATGGTATTCCTGTGAAAAGAAGACAATAAAACAATTAACAAACAGAATGTAGATCAAGCATAATAGCTGGAAATCGTGAATAAATACTTACGCGTTCATGCTCTTCCCGCTTCCACTCAGCACAATGTAAGGAGTTTTCTGGGACTTCTGCTTTTCCTGCAGAAGAGCAACGGTGCCCAGAGGAGTGTCACTGCTGCTCATCTTCTTCAGCAGCTGCAGGAACAATTATAATTTGTATAATTGTCAGACAACTTTTATGACCCATACCCAGGATTCGTACAGATGCTGGAAAATAAAATTCCAGGACTTTTCAAGCACTACTTTTTTATTTTAAGGATTTTTAAGGACAAACCATCATTTCAGATCAGGACTCGGAGTGCGAATCACAAATCATTCAATTCACAGAATAATTCAAAACCTGCTCCGAATCAAACGATTCGCGATACGCAACTTGAGGTTTCGTTCTAAATCAATTTATTTGCGATACGCAAAGTTCTGATCCAAGTCAAATTATTTGCTAACCCGCTCCGAAGTCCTGATCTAAATCAAATAATTTGCAAAACATCATTTCAGATCATTTCAGAGAGCGGATCACGAATCATTCAATTCATGGAATGATTCAAGAACCTGTTCACGAGTCCCGTTCTGAATCAAATGATTTGCGATACGCAAAGTTCTGATCAAAATCAAATGATACGCGAACCCGCTCCGAAATCCTGATCCAAATCTAATGATTTGTGAATTATTTCAGATCAGGACTCTAAACTCGGATCACGAATCATTCGATTCACAGAATGATTCAAGAACCCGTTCCAAATCAAATGATTCACAATACATAAAGTTTTGATCAAAATTAAATGATTCGCAATATGTGATTTGAGGTTCCGATCTAAATCAATTTAAAAAGTTATGATCCAAGGCAAATGATTCATAAACCAGCTCCTAAGCTCTGATCTAAATTAAATGATTTGCGATACACAATTAAAAGGCCTGATCTGAATCAAAAAAATTTGCGATACGCGATCACACTGGAACGCTTCGAAACAGTGAATCATGTTGCAATGCATTATTCTTTTTAAAATAAGTAAATAAATACATTTAAAAAAAACGTTTTTTAAAATAAGTACAAGAGATGTCGAAATTCGAAAATGAATAATTGATCTGGTTTTTGCTAGTGAATCGCTTGACATGAAAAGTCGTCACAAGTTTGAATCAATCGGAGCGGTTCCAGCTTAAATGACTCGCTCAATTGATTTGGTTTATTTGTTCCTCTTTTTGAGTCTTCTGCCACGTTTACACGACACTGTCAGTACTACTGTTTAATATGGCTGGCGATCTAAAAAAAAAAAAAAAAAAATTATAATTCATACCGCTTCCTCCTCGAGCTTTTTCATCCTCCTCTCAGTCTTCATCTTTCCAGAGCCCTTCCCATGGAAACGATGGGACAGCTGTCTGAAAGCCTGGAGGACGACAAATGAAGCTGAGCACTGTATAGAAAAAGTAGATTTATCTAACGATATAATAGCTGAGAACAACCACATCTGCACGGACCTCTTTAGGACAGAGCTTGCGACCAGATTCGTCAACATATTCGATCTTGACGTCTGGCTTGTAGTTATCCTTTTCTTTAAAATCCTGAGTGAAGCCTCTGTATTCCTCCCTCCTGCTGTACTTGTCATCAATATTCCTTGGGTGGAAAGAACAGAAGATTAGAACATCTTAGCATTTTTTAAAAAAGAAACAACCACTGGAGAATGTTTTGCATATGCTTACATCTTGTCTTCGATGCAGTAGTTATCTTCTGGCAGAGCTGCTTTTGGGGCTTTGACACGAGCCACCTTCTGCATTTGTGTGTCCAGCAGTCCTGAAAGAGTTAAATGAATGTTTTTTTAATTAATAAGACATTATTAACCATTCTATTCAGTTCAAAAATCAGATTTGGTTGCTGTCTTACCTTTATTCTTGCACAGAAGTAAAGCGGCAGCAAGACCAGAGTTCACAATTGGCTCTTCATCCAGAATAGTCGTGGAGGCTGTTGAGAACTTTAACAGAAAACGGAAAAATCATGTTGAAGTGAAGGTTTCACAATCCAACTGAAGTGTTATCAGTGAGGTGAGCACAGGACTCACATCTGCCTGGTTTTTCTCCTCATCCAGGTTGACGGTGCTCCAGCCCACGTTGTCATCCATATCGGAGTCTGATTGTCCGCCTCCTTCTTTCTCATCGTCCTTTTCAAAGTCCTGTATGACCCAAACAAAGCAGACACCTTCAATACCAGCAAGTGAAACAATATATCCTAAGTGAGTGAAAAAAGGGTTGGGATGGTGTGTACCATAATGTCCTCTTGGTCCTCTCGGTTTCCTGACAGCCCGTAGGTGGGGATGTCTCCAAGTGTGCGGCAAAATTCAGAGGTGGCATTAAAGACGATGTTGTTCTTTTTGTCTGGGTCGTTATCATCATCCTCAGCCTTCACTAATCGATTCACATGTTCAGCCACCTGAAAACACCAATACAAGGATGAACTGAATAAACATTATTTTTAATTATTACAAAAAAGTATGGCTGAACACAGAGATAGTCAAAAAAAAATGAATTAAAGTAGCATTTATTACATTTACATTTATTTTCAGTGTGTTACAAAAACACTTGTGCTTGATTTATAAAGTGGGATTTAAAAATTTCAAAAGGCACTTCAAAATCGTTGCAGAAGTACCGACCCAGTGTGTACAAAATGAACATGCAAAAGTCAAACGCCCTTCACAAAAAAAAAAAAAAGTAAAATAGCAATGTAGGATGATTTTGAAGTTGGAGGAGAAAATGAGATGGGAGTTCTTCGACACCCTAACTGTGATGAACCGGAATACACAGAGTTCACACAGAGCTACACAAGATGAGCATTTGAGGCTAAAAAGTATATAATATGTTTGGGTTTCTTTTATCGTTTCGTTAGATAAGACCCTACTTCCTTGGCTGGGATTGTTTAGAGCAGGGGTGCTCAACCCTGGTCCTGGAGATCGACTTTCCTGCAGAGTTCAGCTCCAACCCTGACCAACCACACCTGAACCAGCTAATTAGGATCTCAAGAAGCACTTGATAATTACAGACAGGTGTGTTTGATCAGGGTTGGAACTAAACTCTCGATCTCCAGGAACAGGGCTGGGCACCCCTGGTTTAAAGCCTTTTAAAGCTACATTTAAACTGCATTTTGGAAGTTCAAACTTCACCACAGAAGTCCACTATATGGAAAGAAATCCTGGCATGTTTACCTCAAAAAAAAAAAAAAAAAATTTCTTTACACCTGAAGAAAGAAAGATGCGAACATCTTGGATGACAAGGGGGTGGGTACATTATCTGTAAACTTTTTCCCCACAACAATCTACACTCCATAACACCATAATGACAAAGCACAAAACAGGTTTGTAACAACTTTGCAAATTTAAAAAAAAAAAAAAAAAAAAAAAAAAAGTTCCATTGCATGACTTGGAATTTGCAACAAANCACAACAATCTACACTCCATAACACCATAATGACAAAGCACAAAACAGGTTTGTAACAACTTTGCAAATTTAAAAAAAAAAAAAAAAAAAAAAAAAAACTAAAAAAGTTCCATTGCATGACTTGGAATTTGCAACAAAGCACCTAAAGAACTCTCAGATTGTGAGAAACAAGATTGTCTGGATGGATCAACCTAATTTCCAAGCCTCGCATCTGGTTGAATGCAAACACTGCTCGTCACTTGCACAGTAGCATCCCAACAGTAAAGTGTGCAGCCTCCTGCAGAGAAGACGAAAATCTCAACACAGGAAAATCTAGAGATAGCCTTGATGAAAACCTACTGCAGAGCATCCAGAACCTCAGACTGGGCAGAAGATTCATGTTCCAACAGGACATTGACCCTAAGCACACAGCAAGAGTGGCTTATAGACAACTCTGTGAATGTTCTTGAGTGGCACAGCCACAGCCTGGGCTTGAACCCAATCAAACATTTCTGGAAAATCCTGAAAATGTCTGCCAGCCCCCATCCAAGCTGACAGAGTTTGAGAGGTGAAGAGGTGAGGAGAAGAATGGCAGATAATTGCCAAATCCAGATGTACAAAACTTGCCGCATCATACCCCAATAGATTTGAGGCTTGTAAAGGTGCTTGAACTAGGTACTGGGTCAGTGTTTTATTTTTAATAAATTTGGTCACAAATCTGTTTTGTGCTTTTTCATTATTGGGTATGGAGTGTAGATTGATTTGAAAACAAGTAATTTAAATCAGTTTAACATAAGGCTGCAACACACACCAAAAAAAAAAACGAAGGGGTATGAATACTTTCGCAAGGGACTTTATATATTTGCTAAATTGCTGAAGAAGCGCTTCAGAAATTAAAAGTGCTGACCTTTTCTCCTGAGTCTTTGAGCATCTGTTTTTGTCTGAGTTTCCTCTGTTTCTCAAGCTGTTTCTGGAGCTCCTCCTCAGCTTCATCCTCTTCTAATACAACAGGCTCTGGAGGGGTGTAGTCCTCTGAGAGAGACAAGGAGAAAGCGTGTGAGTGCAGAGAATAGTGATACAACTCATTTGAATATCAAAGGGAAGAGCAGATGCCTTAAGAAAAAGAAAAAACTGGTTTTAACTTTAGACATGAAAAAGTTCTCTCTCACCATCATCACTAATGTCCATGTCAGCCATTCTAATGTCATCGGACTTCTGGAGAACATCGCTGGCCTTGCTGATGGTTTCAACAGCAACATCTCTAGGCTCCACCCCCTCCTCTTCATCTTGCTTCTTACCTCGACCTCTAGACCTGTGTGCCAGAACCAGTTTTGGGTTGAAGTAACTGGTGTTGCTGGAGTATTCAACAGCAAATGAGTAATGGCTTTACCTGGAGCCAAAATCTGAGCTTCGAGTGTCGTCCACCAAGATGTCATGAGCCTTGAGTATTGTTTCTTTCTTTCTGATTTTCTTCACTTTGCGTTTGGTCTTCTTAAAGCCCACCTAGCGTCACACACATCAAAACAAACACGTCAGTCAAGGACGAAACAAAATTTAAAACCCAGTGCACGTAAACCCATTGTTCTCACCATCTCCTGTGGTGTGTAGTATTCATTGGCGAGGGTGAGAGCAGGCACGTTCAAAGACTGGGCCTGATTGCGCAGGTTCTCTCTGATGGCCTGCAGCTCCCGTTCTCTCTCACCCCCAACAAAACCTCCAGCATTGAGCCTGAAACTCTTTTTCTTCTCCCCCTCGATCTCCTCATCATACTTTGACAGCACAGACTTTGGCTTGAACTGGAAAGAAATCAAAGAAACATGTTATGCAAGGAGGAAACCGGTTGATAACAAGCATCAGCGGTACTATGGCCATGTGAGGTTTTAATGGAGAATTTGCAATTCTTACAATGACCATGTCATCCACACTTTCCTCTTCTTCGTATGGTTTATAATCCGGCTTCTTCTTCTTTAGCTCCACATTTTTCTCTGCTTTTTCTTTATCAATCAGACCCACATTCACCAGCACGTCCTCCTCCTCCTCCAGAACGCCTGTGAAAATCACCCACACAGAGAAGCTTTGAGTGTGCCCACGAGAGTGTGTGTAGGTGGTGTCAGTGATTTAGCAAATGCTTGTTTATCTAAAGCAACAGTACATTTTTCCACATTCAGCATCATTAGTTAGCTCACCTTTGTCTTCCAGAGTTAAAACAACCGTTTCCCCCTCTTTGAAAGACTCCATCTTGTGTTGAACCTTCAGCCCTTTGAGATTACGTGAGCCATATGCATCCTGGTTAGTTAAAACAGATAAATCAACATATAAATGGATATGCAGTACTATAATAGATAATATATTACTAAGAGATACAAACATTTAGAAAAGAGAAACCAAACTATAAACAGCTGTTACATGATCATAGCTACTTTCTCTTGGTATTTATAATCATTTTTTTATGCTGATTAAAGCAGTAGTTCTCCATGGACCAGAGCCAAACAGACCGTCCCAGCAAACTTTGAAGGGACTAAAAGATGACTTAAAAGTATTTCAAATAAGGCTAAATAAATAATAAAATGAGCTAAAACAGACAAAAACCAAGACAATTCTTATTTTAATTCACCCCATTAACAACTGTCATTCTTTAAGAACCAGGTTTCCCATGGTTTTGGAAAACGTACATGAGAAAGTCTAATTTTAAATAGTGTGATTTCTAGACATGGAAAAAGAAAAGTACACTACCAGTCAAACGTTTTCGATTTTAATTATTTTTAAAGAAGTCTCTTCTGCTCACCAACCCTGCATTTATTTGATCAAAAATACAGCAAAAGCAGTAATATAGTGATCAAAGGAACTGTTGTCTTAAAGGAGAAGTCACATATAATGTACTCACCCCCTTGTCATCCAAGATGTTCTTGTCTTTCTTTCTTCAGTTGTAAAGAAATTGTTTTTT